>JAIPRM010000506.1:0-17470 GCA_025469315.1 Stegophylla sp. TES_Ste_2020
TCGTTTCTTTAAAATTTAATACGCCCGTCAAGAGAATACCACCCGTCGTGCGAAGTACACCCATCGTGCGAAGTATGTCCGGCTTTTTTTTTTTTTTAGAGAGAGAGAGAGAGAGAGAGAGAGAGAGAATATTTGCGAAACGTCAAAAGTTTTAAGCGATTTAAATTTCGAAATAATGACGAGATTTTATTGTTTGTGATAACAATCGGTTTTGTCGTTGAAAGTATTTGTAAATTAGAATTTCATTTATCAATTAAAATAAAACTGTGAACAAGACCAATATACGATTAAGCTTGTTTACGATTATTAACTTCAAAAGTAATGAAATCGTAATAAAACAAATATTATATATGTCGTTTATTATTAAAAGAGTCTTTTAACTCTAAACACTTGTAAAAAGTAAATCACCGAGCAAGTCATTATGAGAATTTTCACGTAGTTGAAATGTCACAAAAAAAAAAACAATATTTTATAATATTATAATGTTATTAAAATAATAAAAAATGTAATGCGATTTTTAATCTGTATTGTGCACCAAAATTAACCCGACCCCTATAAACCATTAGAATTACTTAGTATTCCGAATAAACCAAATGACATAACACCAGAATTAATTAATACTCGAAAAAATATTGGATAAAACTCGAAATGAAACATAATTAAAAAAACTACTTTTTTGAACATTTATTTATATGCTAGAAAACATAATATTTATTGGAAATTTTAAATTGTTTATATCAAATATAAAATCTATATCTCTGATTATCTCCCAACAAATCTTTAAGTAATTACAGTGCAACCTCTATTTAATTAACTTCTATTTGTAACCCTCTTTGTAACGAAATATTTTTGGAACTAAGAAATATTCCTTCAAAAACGTTTATTATTTTTAAAAAAAATGTAGTTTTTACTCATTCAATAATATTATCAATAATAATATATTACATTCAATAATATTACTATCCACTATTAACTAAAAAAAGAAAATAAGTATTGGGGAAAAAAATACTTTCACTTGTTAAAAATGTTGTTTTCATATTTTAATCTACTTATATATGTGTGTGTGTGTGTGTGTGTGTGTGTGTGTGTATAGGAGTGTATCTAGGGGGAGAGTTTTGGGTGTTCAACCCCCTTCCCTCCAGAAATTTTATCAATTTTTTAAAAAAAGTATTGCTTAATATTTTAGAGTGTTTTCAATATGATGTTTACACTTTTTCATATCAAAATATTAATTTTATAAAATATTATAATTTGTTCAAGAGTTTTGACAAGTAACATTTTAAATCAAAATTTTCCTCTGGATCACACTTTTGATATTTTCAAAGGTTTTTTCAAAATTTGGGAAAAACTTATAAATATGTATATATACATACATACATTTTCATAAAGTTTGGATTGAAAAAAAAGTTTTAAATGCATTCTTGTCAAATTTTGGGAAGTTTTTCCGAAATATTTTAAATACTGTTGAGAACTTTAAATAATGACCTCTTTAGAGTACCATCTTGTGGTAATTCAAATTCAAAAAGTTGGTGTTCGAAAGTTTTCGATAAATGTTTTTATTTTGAAAAATGTTTAAAGAAAAAAAATCAAAATCATTGTAAAAACATCGGTTTCTGCGCTTCACTCTGCAGAATCATAAATGGAAATTTGGTTTCCGGCACGTTTAACCTCATTTGCATAATTTTTCAACATTTCCGGTTAACGCTCGCGGAAAACCATTAGACATTCGGAGGGAAAACCGACTGGAAAAACCTTTCGTCTGGGGTTTAATACTCCGGATCGTTGTGAAACCTTGTAATCGCACAAACGCGTATCGTCGTAAGACGGTCAATATCGACGATCGAAATCTAAAAAGCGTGGGGAAAAAAAAAGCCGGACATACTTCGCACGATGGGTGGGATTCTCTTGACGGGTGTATTAGATTTTAAAGAAACGATAAATCATTTCTTCAATAAAACGATTCTGAACGAGGGAAGTTGATAATATAAAAAATAAATGAGAAAAAAAAATGTTAGAAAAATGTCCAAAAATTTTTTTTCACATTTTCAAAATTTTCCTGTGTCAAAATCTTTCTCATATGATTTTCTATCTATGTTTAAACTTTCATAAAGTTCGGATCAAAAAATGATGGTTTCAGAGTCGTTTTTGTCAAATTTTGAGTAGTTTTTTCCAAAAAAAAATTGAAGAATTGAGAAATTCAAAATATGACCTCTCTAAAGTACAATCTAGAGAGGCAAATCCGGTTTCAAAAAGTTACTGATCGAAATCTTTGGACAAGTATATCCATACGAAAAGTTGTACACAGAAAAAAATAAAAATAAACATCATTGTAAAAAAACTGAAAAATATGAAACAAACAAACACATCATAACAACAATAATAAACGATTATTACACATTATGACTTTCCTCGCGAATCGCACGGTCCGCAGTAGCTGGTTAGTACTACGGGTGTGGAGAGTAATAATTTAGACGTGTGTATTTACGTGGCAAACGAGGGCGTGAATCACGTGAAGCGGAAATCACCCGTTGGCATTAGTGTGGTGCAGGTAGTGGGGGGAAAAGAAAGAACGGTGCAAAAAAAAAAAGAAAAATAGGGTTTTATGGTAATGAGTCGTCGGACCGAGTCCGATTGCGTTCGAATACGTGCCGGGTAGTCGGAGACTCGTGTGTATGAGGTACGATTCGAAAATATAGGCAGTGATTTTAATCAAAGGACCGACGGCGGGTGTTTGTGTTAAGTTTCCCGGACGGTGTAGCAGTCGCTCCGGTTCGTTGACGGTATTGACATTTTAAATGTCGTTTCATTTGCATTTGCATTTTTTTTTTTAATCCGACAGAAACACGGTACCTACACACGTGTTATTTATATACGACGCATTGACTTTAAAATACACCCACGACTGATTCGGAGGGAAACGGTAAACGTTCGGCCTCTGTTGTACAACAATCGATCGGATCGTTGGCAACGAGTGTCGGTAGGAAGGACTTTAATTAAAAAAAAAAAAAAAATCAAATGTACTTTACTTCGCGCTGTGAGTATTCTTCTCTCCTCGGCCGGTGGAATACTCTTTGGTGGGCGTGTTGTTGACTTTTAAATAAACGAGAAATCATTACTTCAATAAAACAATTCCGAGCAAGAGCTCCGCATTTTTATAAGGCAACAATAATTGTCAATTTCATATTGAGCACGTTTAACAAATTGTTACATAATTTAAATTGTTTCCTAAACTCGTGTGCAATAAGGTATTTTTCTCATTTTTAAGATTTAAGCATTATCACTTTTGGAATAGATGGTAAAAGAATAATCTATGCCCGTTTAAATAATAATGACAGTAATAAAATTTATTGCGATTAAAATAGAAACTTTATTTTACAAAATATTTGTCCAACATTGAAGCTCTCCTTATAAGCTGTACTTGTGCTGGGAGAGCGATTCTTATCAATTAATAAATCTTTAAATAGTATTTTTTTTTTTTTATGTATATTATTTACCGCCCTAAAAATAATAAATCGAATATGTACAAAATAATAAGGAAGGTAAGTCTGTCATTATTTGAACCGTAATTTTGAAGTTTAAAGTTTTGTAAAAAATTATTCATAAGACAAACTTTTATGAACAAATATTGAAAAACACGTGATGAATCATTTAGTAAAAGAAAATATTGAGCGTAGCTTAAATAAAAAAAAAAAAACTAACGATTGCAAAAAACATAATTTTACGTAAAAATACCAGTTTCATTCAAATTATAACTTTAAACTGTTATGAAAACAGAAGTTGACTTACTGTTTTAGGAAAATTTTCTGTTTAGTTAGACAATAAGTATGAGTGAGGTTACGTTAAATGTTTACTTTATTATAACAAGAATTCAAAATATTATTAAATTAAAATCTTACTGCATGCAAAGTGATTCTATAATTCTATATTTATCTCGAAAGTCATTAGATTTTCTTGAAAATGTTTTCCCACCTGTATTACACATTTGTTGATAATGAATGAAAATTTAAATTTTCTAGTCTTATTAATTTCGAAGTTAAAGTGGATCAAAAAATTAATTTTATGAAAATCTCTTTTAATGCGTACGGCAATATATACTAGAATTTTTGACAAGTATTCATCGTTATTGGGGGGGGGAATGTAGAGAATTTTGAAAAATGATTTCTCTAAAGTACCAACTATGTGTGTGACTTCTGATCTAAGTAATAATAATTATATACGGTTTGGATTTTATACATATTTTTGTCCGTGCTAACTTTATCATTTGATAATTTTGTTCTATAACATATATTTAATTTATTAGGTATACAAGTACAAAAATATATTATCGATGGATTGGGGAGGGGGGTGTCTGGACCCTATATGAATCCGTAGGTTACGTTTCTAGCTACGTCCGTGATCGTAGGTCATAGGCGTTGAATCCTCTGCACACACAATACGCGGTAGTGAATAACACGAACTTAGACTCAAAACTTTATTGCTTCTGTTAGTTTTTTTTAGAAAACGGTATTATTTATCGCACACCGAGATATAAATTTTCTTTTTCGCGAAATTTATGTTTAGAATCATAAAGTTTATTTCTAGAGTTTTTTGATATATTGTTGTAAAACTTTGTGAATTTGTAGGTCTTTGTCGGTGGCGTATTCAGGGGATGGCGTTTGAAAAGGCATTGGCCCTAACTCGAACGTTCAGAAATCCGACAATGCTTCGTCTGCAATGTTTCCAGTGGCGGATCCAGAAATTATTCTTTGGGGATTAGTAAAAATGTATCCGATATTAAATTTGGTCGGATTTCATAGGATAGTAATGATAGGTTATAGATACAGACTCAATGGCACTTCATTATAAATTACCAATGAACGTGTAATACAAATTAATATTATAATGTACTCAATTATTTTATCAAACCAAACATTTATTTTTGTTTATGCCTTAAATTTTGAAAATTATATGCAAAGAAAACAAAATTTTCATTTTAAAACTAATACGTTCTTAAACCAAATGTCTAATGATGATATACTGACCCAAATTTGAACGTTTCGATGAACTGTAAAAGGAAATTGTGAGCGCTTTTAAATAATTGCTGTGAGAGGGGAAAACCAAGTCTTAAGTTTAAATTATTTAGTTTAACTTTCAGTTATGAATAATAATTTGATAGTTTAAGTCTATTACAACCTTTAAAATAATAACTAGGACTCAGAAGTTGTAGCATTGGAGAATGCATTTTTAACGCTTCAATATATACTTAAAACATTAAAATATGTGCCATAAATAACACTGGAAATTGAAAAATTTTCGAAGTTAATACATCTATATATTTTTTTTTATCTATTTGTAAAAATAATTTTAGATTCCAAGTGGAGCGAAGAAACTAGTGTTTTCAAATGATTTTTATTTTTATTTTTCTGAAAAAACTTTTGCGTGTGAAAATACTTGTCTTAAAGTTTTCACCAGTAAATTTTTGAATCTCAACTCACCTCTAGTGTCTAGATGGTACTTTAGTGAGGTCATTTTTGAAATTCTCATAAGATTTCTCAAAATTTGTAAAAAACTACCTAATATTTTACACAAACGCCTTAATAACTATATTCTTTTATATTTTTTTAATCCAAACTTTATGAAAATTTAAATATAGACAGACAATAATATGAGAAATGTTTTGGTGCAAGATAATTTGGAAAATGTGAAGAAAAAATGTTGGGAATTTTTTTAACACTTTTTTCTCATAAATTTTTTTTCTTGCACTCAGTTAACAGAGGGTTATAAAACAGGCTGTGTAATATATATATATATATATATATGTATATTTAATATTAATAAACTTTATAATTTTTATGTGAAATTGTCTTACATTAACAGAAACACCAATGAGAATCGTTTTATTGAAGAAATGATTTGTCGTTTCTTTAAAATTTAACACATCCATTAAGTCCCATCCAAGCAGCGAAGAGTGCCCATGGTGTGAATTATGTCCGGCTTTTTTAATTTACTCGTATAAAATATTGTACATAGATGTTCTTAGGCTCAGACGGAAAAATAATAAAATTAAAATAGTGTTCAGTAGTCAGTGAATTTTTATATGTTTGATATTAATTGATAAAATTCATTTTTATGATGAACTAGAACCCAAACTTGACTACGTAATTGGTTGCTGAATTCCAACGTGTTGAATAGCGGCGTGACTGAGAAATACTATTCACTGTTGGAGAATAAAGACTCATTAGTTTTTTATAATAAATTAAAATTTTGTTTTAGACATTCACAATGAGAAGATAAATAACAATTTATTTAACTTAGTGCTTTCATTTTCTTTATAATGTGGAGACGTTTGCCTTAAATTAACACTATATTAGTATAAACTCTTTACTTATAAAATAGCTCTGTAAATATGCAAATAATCGCACCAAAAAAAAGTTTCTTATATCAATTGAAGGAAGTAGGAAACAATTTTTTCCTCGTGGATTGTGTTGTTTGATTTACCCAGAGCATTTAATAAAGTGCAGTTGGGCTAATTTTGTGTAACTGAAAAGTCCAGATGCTGAAAACTAATGATGGCGTAGTTTGTTGATTTATTTACGATGAATTAACTTTATTTTAATAATTTATACGCAGAATCCTTTCAAAATTATTACATCAATATATTATATAAATATAGGGGGGGGATTAAAATATGTTTTGTAATTTTAATTAATACCGAATTTATGTTTTATCATTTGGTTAAATTTATAACAAAACCAAGATTTATTATTCTATAAGTACTTATATAATAATACCATATTTTATGTCATTTGATTCTTAGTATTGTTGAAGATTATCAAACATGAAAAATGAAATAAAACTATAAAAATAAAACATACGTTTATTATTGTTTATTCAAAAAAATGGTAAAAATTATTTTGATTATTTATTACAGTGCCTACTACTTTTATTTTGATAAGGAATAAAAATTGCAAGTTCATGGTAAATGTTATTTTTGGAGACAATTTTGAAATAATTTCAGGGAGGACATGATTGAAACGATTAATTATGTTTTCGCTAATTGTCAATAACAAATCTCACATAAATAAAATTAATATTTTATGTGCGTTTAATTCACCTAATTCAAGTATACTTTATACTTTATTATACTTTATTTTATGAAATATGTGAATCATGTTAGGTGTAAGACATTTTGAGAAGTTGAGAAAAATCCTTAGAAAAAGCATTACCAAACAGAATTCCCGAAAAAATACATATTATCAAACGTAAAGGGTGAAGCCTTCCAATCCTAAATAAACATTATGAACAAGCAAATTGTATCATTAAGTTAACAATGAGTAATAAGCAAACATTTTTTTTACTATCAAATTTCGAAAAAAATTCAAATAGAATTTAAATGATACCATGAATTATAATATGAATGCAAATTTTTAATTTTCTGCCGATATATTTTCATGGTAAACACTGACTTCAATTGTTATTACATTTTTGGTTGATATAAAACATGTTCGGGTATATTCCTACTTTAAGTTTAAAAATACAAATAAAAATATTCTGAAGAAATGTTATACATTTATACTTGTGTGATATAGTTTATAAATGGTTATAAATGGTATTGCAAGTATAAGAACATGGTTAATTATTATTAACTTTACAAACGGAATATAGTGTATTCTGTAATATTATCTTAGAGAGACTGTTTTTAATTATTACTCTTATAACAGTGCTTAAAATTTAAAACGACATGTTTTTGCCAAATTAACATTTTTTTCTGTTTATATAAAACATTCAGATCATACAGAATTTTTTTTATTCCTATTGCTTCCTTTTGAACGTTCTATTTCAATAAATCAGGAAGGGTACGGTTATTTTTCCCTCAAAGGAAGGGGGACTCCTTAGCTCCGGAGCCTCCCCCCACCAAATCGAGCACTGATAACATTGTGGCCACATAAAGTGCACGAGTGAAGACTCGATTTTGTTTTATCTTCATAATATTCGCACCGTCGTCGTCGTGTTATAAGGTCATTTTAGTGATTGATAAATATAAAAGTACAGGTACACGAAATATTCGAGGGACAATATTGTAATGTCGAGAAAGACACAGTATATAATATTATAAGTATACGATCCCCCACCCTCGTTCCGTGGGTCTTTTCTACGATTAAATCCCGTTTTCTTCGAAAAGTTTAACCCGAATATTGTGTCTTTGGTACGCACCGGGAAACTCGCCCGCATACGTTAAACCACCCTTTATTTCACACCGTCGATTTTGTCGAAATTTACGACCACATTAATCCGTCGACAATGTAACACATACATACGTGTACAGGAGAATATCATTATTTAACAACAGTGTCGGAGTGTCGAGGAGCAAATGCGGGTGTACCTACACGCTCGATAACAATGCATTTTATCACACACACACACACACACACTCGTGTGACCGTAGACGGATATTGCGAAACAATTGATTTACGTTTAAAAGTAAAAACGATGTCATCCTAAAGTTATTTTGTGAGAAAAGATATTGAATTCGGGGTCGCAATACGCCCCCCCCCCCCGGGGTGGTGACAAAGTGACGTGAAGGGGTGAAATCGTCTGAACGAATTCGTAGTTTAATCTGGATTAAAGTGGGAAAAGATTACTACTTAACCGTGGCAATAATATTATTATATTCTGCGAATCCCAAATTTTTATTGTGTGGATACGTTTTTATTTTTGAGATTCCTAATTAAAAATTACACGTAGAAATATACTCCAAAAATAATTAGTTAGTGACGGCGTTGTGAGGGTAGGAGATCATATTTTATTTTATACCGCGAATTTCGCGTTATTCCAAGGCGGTTATTCGATAGACAACTGTGTTCGCACATTGCATAAATAATAATTCAGGTATTTTGTGTCTACGAAATTTTGATATAAGCTCACGTGATACCTAATAGTCTATTACATCTTATTTCTCAAGATAGAGGTAACAGCGAATTTTGAACAAAACAAACGTTTTTCAACAGGTTTGGAACATCTAATACTGGAGATTTTGCTGCCGTATACAAATAATTAACACATGGAAATATGCATAAAAATAATAATATTAAACATTTGTACATTCATGAGAAGAAACTATTTTTCTTAATGTTCAATTTATAATTACGTTCTACACATTCATTAAAATAAAGGAAAGGGTTAAAAAGCCTGATATACTTCGCACGATAGGTGGGATTCTCTTGATGAGTGAATATTATAATTTTAAAGAAACGATAAATCATTTCTTCAATAAAACGATTCTGAACGAGGGAAGTTAATAATATAAAAAATAAATGAGAAAAAAAAATGTTAGAAAAATGTCCAAAACTTTTTTTTCACATTTTCAAAATTTTCTTACGCCAAAATCTTTCTTGTGTAATTTTCTATCTATGTTTAAATTTTCATAAAATTCGGATCAAAAAATGATGGTTTATGAGTCATTTTTTCCAAAAAAAAAAAAAAACTGAAGAATTGAGAAATTCAAAAAGTGACCTTTCTAAAGTACAATCTAGAGGCAAATCCGGTTTCAAAAAGTTATTGATCGAAACTTTTGAACAAGTATTTCTATATAAAAAGTTGTACACAGAAAAAAAAAATTAAATAAAATAATAAACATCATTGTAAAAACACTAGCTTCTTCACTTCGTTCAAAATCTAAAAAGTAATGAAAGTAGGTTAACAGTATTGAAATATATTTAAAAAAACGTCTGTATATTTTTGTTTAGTAAAATTAGGTCTTAGTCATACAACTATGGTTATCGTAGGCACTACTTGATCTACATTTGAAGAGCTGATAAAATTATTGAAAGCTCACCTACTCAGAGAATCTTACTTTCAATGCCGTAAAATAATTCTATTCCCACGATCCAGACCCTTTTAAAACAATTTGATTTATTCATTTGTTTTAATTAATACCTAATTATTGTAAAAGTATTACTAACTTTTCTGATAAATATTTACATTTAAAATAATGTATCTACTTAAAATATAAGTTTATATGTAGAAAAGATACATTGACATAGCATATAATACGCATGTAGTGTTACAAACCGACCAAACAAAAACATAAATCAGAAAATATAATATTAAAACCAAATACTTATGTAAAAGGCAATAATAATATTATGGTTCGTATTGGAGAAGAGGGCTAAAATACTCGTAGAACCCCCGTAGCTGTGCCTTCGACGGTTATCAACAGTGATGTAAAATATATTATTCATACGTATAATTGGTACAATAAAATTAACGGAGGAAAAAATCTTATTCGAATAACTATAAAAAAAAAAAAATTAAATAGAAATGCATAAATGTGGTAAAAATATTTTTATTATACTGTTATAATATGATTTAAGCTGAAAATAGTGGTAAATGTAAATAATGCAACTATAAATTTTACATTAATGTTATTTGAATAATTATGGTGTTTTAATTTACTCGTATAAAATGTTAAATTATTTATTTTTTGTTCTTTTAATTTACACTATTATCTTCCTGTTAATAGGTATAGTGTTATTACATTTTATTTCGTTCTCATGTTCACAAATTATCATAAAATTTATTTTTTTCTTATTTGGTGTTATGATGATACTTATATACATTTATTATATTTATTAAATCAATTGTTGAGCTGAAGTTTATAAAATTAAAAAAGCGAAAACAAGTTTGAAACATATTAATTTGCAACAATTTAATGAACGCGTGTTATGTACGAATGAAAAATCGTTTTTGGTATTTTCTCGTCACTAGTTATGAGTGAATAGTTGAGTCACATTTTAGAAACAGCATTGTTGATAAAACGGACTGCACATATTCTCGTCTTGAGATATTCCACTCTTGTGTCAAACTAAGCCGCTTAGCCGGCTGCCAAAATAACTGCATGCATATTAAATTTTGCACACGAAAAAAGACACTGCTCGAGATTCCTATGTTTTAAGTAGGCCATAATTTACCGTCATAATATAACTACGGAATGTATTCAAAAGCATGTCTTTGTACTTTCAACAGAATAACATAGGTTCGGTGGTACGATATTAGTCATAATATAACACCATACAATGGAAGGGAAATTAATGAACTAAAAAATAAACGCGAGAATTTCGACACTACCTGCCTGACCGTTGGTCATGAATTATAAAAACGCTTTATTATGCGGTATTAAGTCATTCCTCACTCGAGTTACAATTCAATTAAAAAAAAAAAAAAAAAAAACTGGCATCACAGAACATTTTCGGTTATTAATTGTCATTAAAACCACACGATCAGACTAATTCAAAATGAACGTGGAGGGTGGTTTACTGTATGGGAATTTAATACCAGCGCTGTAACTACCGGCAATTGTAGTAGACGAATTTTGGTGTGATTTAACATAGTATTTTAAACTGAAAAAAAAAACGGTAATCAACAACCAAATAATTAAATTAATTCTAAAAATTAAGTTCTATCTCACATCAAAAGTTAATCGTTTGAAATTTGTGTGAACATTTGTTCGAGACAATGAAATCCTAAGTTTTAAATCAGAGACTAAAATATTTCAATTTTCGTATTTAATACTTTTAAATAACAGAACAGTCAAAGGGAGGATTGGTTGACATCACCCCATTAATGATTATATCGACAAACGTCGGTTTCTAAATATTTATTATTAAATTTTATTAAAATACTTTGTATACAAGGAATAAAAATGTATTAAATAAACAATTTTAAATTATAAATTTAATTTCGAAAAAATCCTTGATAACTTATAACATTTCCTTGGATTATTATATAAATTTCACGAATAATTTGAAGTACTACGTTTCTGATATTAGTAAACCACGATTTCTAAATACATTTAAACCACAAATATATTAATTATTTACTAATTTTACAGATATTTTAAAACAAATTTACAAAATCAATGTACTTTTTCAGACCGTAATAAACAAGACGATAAAAATAAGTACCGAATGGTTATAATGCGATCCCTACACGCACAATTTTAGTCTCTGTTTAAAATAATCAAATAATTCAATGCAGAAAATATCCATTTCATTATTCGTGAAAACGGTTCATTTTCTCGTGTAATTTAGACCCTCTGAGTGCATTTTTCGTTTCATTCAGAAAATTGAAAATATCTAAAAACGACTCGTTTACAGTACTGAGTAGACAAAATTTTGATCTTTTGAAAGGCTATACGAAACTTTTGGTCAATAATAATTTAACAAACTTTATTGCGCCTCTAAATGCGTTGCATCCGCCCTTGACGACCGCCTCTTCGGCCGACCTCTAGCCGTGTGGCGCTGTTATAAACTTACCCTCGAGAGTAATAGGACGCCTCGTTTTTCACGTTTTATGGACTACGAGAGACTACAGTCTATTAAATTATGATTTACAGTTATGATTATGCGCTGTCGATAAACATAAATTAACGTCGAACATTTTGAATAACACGTACTTAATTTCGTTTTTTTTTTATCTTCGAAGTCATAAATAATGTAATGTGGATTTTAAGCGAAACATATTGTTTGGACAATTTTGATTTTCACAGTATTTCAAATCAACGTGTTCACCGAAAGTTTAAAAACTCAAAATATTTTGATTTTATTATTTACTATAACGTAGATACATAAAAAAAAAAAAAAAAAAGCCTAATGAATACTTATTTTAATTGTAAATAATAAATGAAAAATAATAAAAAACGAATGTCACTACCATTGAATTGAGTCATCAATAATTATGTAGATAACACATATTTTTTTAATTATTATTATTATTATTAATTATCCAGTATAAACAAACGCGCAGTTATAACAAGTCGGTGTAATAATTTTCCAAGCGTAACATTGAATATATAAAATGTGTATTACACTTCGGAGTTTCTATCCCGTGAAGCGTGAATTAATTTTCGTTATTGAAATATTTTAATTTAATTTTCATGTAATTTTTTCGCCTCGAATATATGGAGTACGCTTAGAGTCGATACGTATTATGTGTTTCGAGGGGTAAAATTGTTTCCGAGAAGTTTTCAAACCCAATGCCATGTATTACATTACGATTGACACGGTTTACCCATTTTTGGCTTTAAAACAACATAAAAATAATGTTATCGAGTTCCCATAACAAATATCGGTGGCAGAGCCGAATTTGAAGGGGTAATCGTATATTTTTTTCTTTCTCACAATTTTTGATTTCCCGTTCGTTATTCATTTTTTCATCCACTTCCTCGAGAATAGTAAAATATTAAAATAGTTATCTTATTAGTATTACATGTTATAGTGTTCTCTACAAACAGCATTTTTTTTATCTATGTTTAGATATCAAAATTGTTTGTTGTTGTACTGACTATTGACAACGTTTTAATAAAAATCTAAAATCGTGCAATTGACCAATTGGTGACTACTACGAGTCAACAACTAATAGCAAATTCAGGTTTAACATAATACTATAATAGATGGACACTCAAGCGACTAATATTGGTGTAGAAAATAAAGAGGCTAATAAAATTAACCTAAACGAAATATTGGATACATTCGCTAAATTGAAAATTGATTAACTAATACTTATATAAATATTTAGAATATACTTAATATTGTCTTATGATAACTGATGTTATTGTTTTAATAAATGCATGATTTGTTATCAAAATTCATTTGTCTCATTTAATATAAAAGTGGTAAGTTGAAAAGAGAATAATAATTATAAAGTGAGTTGTATGTTATATTGTGCAATTGTGGACAAAAGATACATTTTAGGCAACGAGAAAAACTTCAAATAGGTTTATAAATCATTATTTAGATGTGTATACTAATACACTTGCAAACTAATGGGTACACTTCTGGAAACTATAGAAAATATATAATATTTATATATACGTATTTATAATATATTCACTAACATTTGTGAAATTATTATGAGTAAATTCTACAAAATTTTCTTGATTTTTTGAAATTCTCCCCCCTCAAAGGCATCTCATGATTTTTAATCTCCTACAAACATTTTGGGATCAGTAGTTAAATAACTAAAACGATCTAATCTCACGTTTGATAAAAATTCATATGATGGGATGAGAGGTCAGATTTTTAACTCGCGTCAGGCCTCGTTATTTCTAATTCGGGATCATACTTTTACTTGAATACTCAAGAAGAACTAAAATTATAACAATAGACTTCTATGTATTTCGTATTTTCCAAAGTTATCCGAAAAATAAATAATAATAGTATATCGAGAATGTTTTAAAAGGATGTACACAACTATATGCAGGTTTTGGGTCAACTTTTTTGAGTGAAGCAAATTACATTTATTTAGTAGGTACTCCCGTCATACACCAAGTTGAACAATCAGACTTTGATTTTCTGTAATGTGCAACTTTTTTCTTGATTTTAAGTTACTCAACCATGTCGCATTTCAATTACAAATTACACACTTTCAACATCGTATTAATTTATTTTTAATGGATATATACAACAATTGACAAGCACAAACACATATAAATGTGTTTTCCTTTAAACTTTAAAAATATTTACTATTTATGATAAGTCTAATAACTTAAAACTCTGACATACAAGTATTCATGGCGGTCATTAGCGCAATTAGGACAAAATATTTAAATTTATTTATTGATTTAGCCCCCCGAAAAATACATTAATCTTAAGCATTTTTCAAAAAATCTGGGGGGATATGAATGGTTTTGAGGGGGCTTAGTCCTCCTAAGCCTCCCTAGGTGCTTCTATGATGGCTGTTCTTTTATTTTAGTCGATATCCAAAGAAAAAAAAAATGCTCTTGGTAGATCGTTATTGAAAAATGTTTGGCCACGCCTGTTGTATATAAAATACAGGTTACTGATATACGAACTCGGTTTGTAGTTTTAGTTTATTACTTATTTTAGTTTAGATAATAATATTATTAAGTATCGTCTCACCTTCGTTCATTCCGCCGATGTCGTCGTTGTTGTAATAGCCTCCGGAACTGGGCCCAGCCGCGTCGTACGGCCGTCGATCCACGGAGATCCCGGTCTCGGACTCGCGTAATTGCTGCTGCTGCTGCTGTAGTTGCCCGCTGAAGAAGCCGCCCGACGTGCGGTTCGGCGAGAAACCGTCTCCGTGTGCCGGATGCTGCAGGTTGGACCGGTAGTCCGGCGACGGCGTTTGCTGCGCACGAAACGACGACGGTTAATTAATATTGTCCGCTCTTGAGCCGGGATATGATGAGCACATTTGCCCCAAGAATTTTACCGTCAGTTTAAAATAAAGACCACGGCGGATACTACGATGATGGATGAGGAGGACTCGAGGCAAATAGAGTCTAACTCAGTGACTCCCAAACTTTTTACACTCATGGCACATCAATATTAGTTGTAATATGCCACGGCACACTTTCGAAAAACGTTGTCTACTTCCAGCGACATATGCCATGTTAATAAGAGTATACATATATATTATTTTTTTGTGTAAAATTTTATAAAGTACTTATGCGATTTTCTTTAGATTTCCTAAACAATATAAGGAACACATGCTTAAAAATACCCGAAAATGTCATAATTTGTAATTACAAATATTTCACAAAACTGATTTTAGTAATTTTTGTGATATATCTAAAATAATAATTGTAAAACTTCACATTTTGACTATTTAAGTATTCTAATAACAAATTCGAGATTAAATAATTTAACAAATACCTATCTAATCTAAGGAATAGTAATAAATAGGAATCAAACGGCTTTTGAAGGGATATAGAAAGCTATCAATAAAATATTAAGATTTTATGATTACTTTTCTTCTTAGTTCTTGATTCATTGTATAATAACAATTATTCGATTATTTTCAATTTAATTTATTTCGAATTTTCGTGGCACACTTACAACTTTATCACTACACACTAGTGTGCCGCGGCACACCCTTTGGGAATCACTTGTCTAGCTCAAGCACGAACAGCAAATTCCATATCAATTATCGTAATAATAATAATAATAATATCATAGTTGAAATCGATAAAAAATAAAACGAATTGCCAGATTTCAAAATTGGACAAATAAAAAAGCTTAACATATAATACGAAAATTTATACAAATATTAGGATTACAGCAAGGAAATAAATTCATTTGCATATTTATTTTGGTTTATCGTATTCTTAGTAAGTCATTACTCAAATACTGATTTTGTAGGCAATTGTTTTTCATTTCTAAAACAAAGCTATATCAACTATGAATTCGATCTATAGAACTTAGAATAAAATACACGAAATTTTATTTTGTTTTTTTTTTAATTTTTTTGTGTTTAAATGGTTTTTGGGTTGTGTTTTTTTGTCCTTCATTTTTGCTTTTGAGTAGTATTTTTTCAAAATTGTCTAAATACACGTATTTGGATGGTTAATATTTATATTGCAATACATATTAGGATGAGTTTTCATTAGTTTTGAGCCCAGGGGTGCTCGAGTACCACCAGCACCCTTCTAGTTGTGTTCATTCAAGGGGAACATAATTATTTTAACCGTACCAAATGTTGGTCTCTGCTGTTGAACATCGTATTGGCGTTGTACGAGTTGCGTTTGTTTCTGTTGTCTTCGTGCGATGCTGCATATTTGCGCGACTGACTCGCAGAGCTGCCTAATGGTTCTGTTGCGTGACATCGAAAGAGAGACATGAAATTAGAAGAAAATGCAATTAATATTGTTTTAATAATAATTCAGTTCAGAGACGTAAGCACAGGAGGGTGAGTGTTTTGGGGATATTTTTGAGGTGATTTGAAAGTCCGAAAAACCAGCCAAACTAAAAGATTTTTTTTAAATAATTAGAAAGCATAAACGAATGTCTATAACAGTGGTTCTCAACCTTTTTTGGTTCACGGCACACTTTTATAAACTACAAATTTTCGCGGCACACTCACGCACATGAAAACAACTACTTCGGTAAACATAAGAGGGTATTAGCCATCGCTAAAGACATCCATCCGAGTTCAAACTGTACACTGTATAGTTTGCCTACACATGTCTAATCTGTACAATTGGTTGACATTTAATAGTAACAATTTTATTGGTGTTATAATTCAAATAATTAATAGTCTACTAGGATGTTGGTATAAGAAAAGAGAAGAGAATTCAATTGTGTAAATTTTACTTTAACTATGAAAAATGAACTAAAAACACAAGTATAGACAGTATAGTTATTACCTATAAGAAATATTATTAATCGAATAAACGTTAAACTCGCCAACCTGCGCACACACATTTGACAAAAATATAATAATTATTAAGGCTCGGAAGTTGTTGCATTTGCATGTTTTTTGTGAGCGATTAGATTTATTGCTAGGTAAGCTAGAAATTCATTTCATGACACTACATAATAAATATTAAAAGTTTATAGTGCATATTTTTGCATATTTGGTGATTTTGTAGTTTTAAGAGCATATTTCTTAATTTTACAACTTTTTAAAGCATATTTGATGATAAAATTTGAAATTACAAATGTATTATTGTACTTACTCTGTGTTTCAAATC
>JAIPRM010000506.1:17570-54546 GCA_025469315.1 Stegophylla sp. TES_Ste_2020
TTAATTAAATTCATGAAACGTTTTTCAAGCAATTATTTTATTTATTATATTTATTTCTGGAAATGTAAGTTGATTTTACATTTTTATCATAATCTTTTGAGGTTATCTACGAAGCTTCATTAAATTCACCTACTTAAGAGTATTTAGTATGAGCATTGATTAATAAAATCCTAGTAATTATGAAAATTTTGTTTGATAAAAAAAAA
This sequence comes from Stegophylla sp. TES_Ste_2020, assembly GCA_025469315.1. Classification (NCBI taxonomy): domain Eukaryota; kingdom Metazoa; phylum Arthropoda; class Insecta; order Hemiptera; family Aphididae; genus Stegophylla; species Stegophylla sp. TES_Ste_2020. The sequence goes on from JAIPRM010000506.1 coordinate 17,777, forward strand.
AGTGCATATTTTTAGAGCATAATTGTACTTTTTTAAGCGCATAAGTGCATGCATATCTAATACTTTTTAAGAGCATTAAGTTCCGAGCCCTAATAATTATAATATAATGAGAATGACAAATATCAGATATTTCTCGCGGCACACCTAGTCGATTTCACGGCACAGTATTGTGCCGCGGCACACCGGTTGAAAACCACTGGTCTATAACATACATATTAATTATAATATAAATGAAAACATATAATCACAACATGGGACCAGTGAGAGTCCTAGTTTGCATACTATTACAAAATTATAACTTATCTTCGTACATACATAACACTTACTTTCTCAAAATTTTCCTTCCCACTTATACAGACATTTTCTACGTTTTCAGTTATTGTTTGTATTATTTTCTTTTGATAAAAATTATTTTAAAACCCAAAACTCGTTTGCGCCCAAAATATTAAACGATAAACCACTCGTTCAGGCAATATACGAGTTTATACGAACAAAGATCAGAGTTCGTAACACTAATTACTTTATAGTTATTTATTTTTAAGCTTTTATTGTGATGAAACTGCGTCATATTTCAGTTGCAACAATTCACCTGTACAAAGAACACGTCAATATTGCATTGTGACATGACAAATATTTTCGAAACGAGGTAAAATGTATATTGCAATTACAGATTAATTTAAAATTTTCTAAATATAAAAAGTTCAATAGGGGTTATTTTTCATTCCACCGTACAAATAAAAAATTTAAATAACTGGCTACTATTAATACTCAATATAGAATAGTAGTTTTAAAAACAAACATAATCACAGTGAATATTATGTAAAAGGAAAACGTATGTGTATAATTTGTGTGCACAAACGAGTTTCAAATTTTTAATGTAAAGTTTTAAAATGTACAAATTACAGCCATTATTTCAATTATATTGGTTTCGAATTTGAAAAAAATATTTCGGTTTAAATCAATATTAAATTATAAACCAAAAATCGTCTGACATTTTTGGATTAGTTTACTATTTCAAGTTTTTTTTTTTTTTTAATTTCGTTTATTTCATTACCTGTTACAATATTTTGATTTTGATTGATGTGATTGACTCGCTTTAAATAATAATAACAAATGACGTGAAAAAATTATTGACTAGGAGCGAATTTTAATTTATATATTAGTAACTGTTAGTTTTCACTACACTTCATCGACAGTTTACATGATAAATACAAAAACATGTGAGAATGAAATTGAAATGATTCTTCAAAATTTAGAACGAAATAATATAAAATTCAAAAGTACATATAATCACTTCTGAAATATAACATGTAAATAATGAATCATAAATTATATAAATTTAACAAAATTTTATATGAATAATGTAATTAATACCAAGGACAATTAAAACCTAATGCAATTAAAAATTAAGCATTAAAAATGTCACAACTATGGGTATTCTTCACTCTTTGAGTGGAACTTGGTGGATACATTAAATTCAAAAACAAAAAAAAATATTGATAATTTTTTCAATAAGACGATTTCAAACGGGGTTTTAATTTATATAAGACAATTACTTAAAATTAATAATGTTTATTAATACAACAAAAAAATTATTTTTCATTCAGTTTTATATCACATTATTAACCGAGAACAAAAAAACACATTTTTGAAGAGAAAAAAAATTGGAAAATATTATTATCAAAGTATTCTTTATATTATTGTCTACTTGAAATATCATAAACTTTGTATTAAAAAAAAAAAGAGTTTTAAAGGTCTTTTGTTAAATTTTGAATAGTTTTCCTCAAATTGTTGAAAAAATATTAAGTATTTCAAAAAATGACCGCCCAAAAGTACCATCTAAATTCTACAGGCAAATTCTGATTCAAAAAGTTATTAGTCGAAAATTTTTGACTAATTTTTCTACATGAAAACGTGTGTACAAAAAAAAAAAAAATAATAATTATTGTACAAACCTTATTTTCTTTGCTTCGCTCAGAGCATAAAATGCCATTGTAATACAATTTAATGTTGTAATAAATGTACATTATTGTTGACAGATATTTCAAAATTGTATTCCTTTATTGAATCGATGAAAATTTTAGTACCCATACATAGATATTTTAATATGTTTTCTAGTTCATATATGGCGCAGAGTGTGTAATCGCCTTGTTCCTTCTCTTTGTTAAACATTTTAAAACTATGGGCTTGAACCCACTGAATCTAATGGCTCTTTTTACGTCTATTCTGAGACCTTATAATGGTTGTGAAACATTAAAAAAAATTCTATTCCATTTCTGAAATAGTTAAGAATTTCGGTTCTGTTTTTTTAAATGTCACGAAATTAAAACAAATAACAATCAACTTTATTGTTAATTTAATTAACGCGAGCACGCACGCAATGCAGTAATGGTAATACAATAATAACTGTAATGCACAATAATAAAAAACGTAACAGTATTATAAAACACGTGTCGCGATATTCACCTTGCATATAATGATCGTTGTACACGGACGACTTCTCATTGGTAAAATAATCTGTCGTTCCCTTTGAAATCGCATTGTGTTCTTCGTCTTCGAGGAAGATGAACTGAAACGGTACACAAATAAAATATTATGTATTTGTATTGTGAATATTACTGTCCCGGAACGACGTCGCGCTGCACGGGTGACACCAGTCGATACGTATCCGTCCGGCCGGATAACGAGAGACATATTTTACACAATACGAGTTTTTGAATTTTTATTTTTTCCCCCTAGCGTAAAAACTCGGTGAATGCTATTTTCTTAAAATATTTGAAAGTTTACATACGTATAGACTAGGGTGACCATATTTAAGAAAGTAAAATACAGGACAAAAATATTTTACATAATATTTTTAAATAAATAAGTATTCATTACATATATATATATATATATTTAGTTAAAACTTCTATAATATAAAATCACAATATGTATCCGAAGTTTATGTTTTAAATATTTTATTTTTTTTTAAATTCTGAATGAAGTGAAGAAGCTAGTGTTTTTACAATAATGTTTATTTATTTATTTTTTTTTCCTTTTTTTTCTGTGTACAACTTTTCGTATAGAAATACTTGTCCAAAAGTTTCGATCAATAACTTTTTGAAATCGGATTTGCCTCTAGATTTTACTTTAGAGAGGTCATTTTTTTGATTTCTCAATTCTTCAATTTTTTTTTTTTGGAAAAAACTACCCAAAATTTGACAAAAACGATTCGGAAACAATCATTTTTTGATCCGAATTTTATGAAAATTTAAACATAGATAGAAAATTCTATAAAAAAGATTTTGGCGCAAGAAAATTTTGAAAATGTTAAAAAAAATTTTGGACATTTTTTGAATTATTTTTTTTTTCTTATATTATTAATTTCCTTTGTTTAAAATCGTTTTACTGAAGAAATGATTTATAGTATCTTTAAAATTTAATACGCCCGTCAAGAGAATACCACCCGTCGTGCGAAGTATGTCCGGCTTTTTTTTTTTTAATTCCTGCCGTTCTATTTGAATTCATATTTTAAGATCGAAATATCCAGTTTTGATTTCGATGTAAAGTAAAAAAAAAAAAAAAATACATAATCCATGATAAGTAGTATAATATTTATAGTTCAACCGTTGTTATCGATCTGGTATCGGAGTGAATATTATAATACTTTAGGGTGACCATATTTAAGAAAATAAAATGCAGGACAAAAATAATAATATTTTTAAATAAATAAGTATTTATTACATATATATATTATGTTTTTGAATCGTGACAAAAGTATAATTTTTAAACTACCTATTTATAGATTAAATTTAAACACATAAAAATATTATTTTGAAAAACATAAAATAACATAATTAAACTAAATTGATATTTTTTAAAATTTCTTCAAATCCTTCATTCATGTATGCATTGTATACATAACTTTCCAAAAAAAACTTGTAAATTCATTTTACGATTATAATTTATTTAATGGTATCCACAAGATTTCTAGATTCTTACATTATTTTATTCAATAATTTCATTTCAAAAATTTCAAAAATTTTAAATCAACAGTAAGTCAATAAACGGGATTAAAATGGGACAGACTTGAAATTACGGGATAAAAAAACGTCCTGAGAGAAGTTTATCAGGACAACAGGACGCAGAGCCGAAATAAAGGACAATCCTGCAAAAAACAGGACGTATGATCACTCCAGTATAGCCACGCCTAAATATGTGAAGGGGCTACTCATAATAGATTTTATTATTGCGTTTATTTTTGTTGTCTTTCTTGTCTAAATTAGTTCTCCATGCGTATTCCTGTACGTCTGTAATTAAAGAGTACCTGCGGTTTTTTTTCGCCGCCCATCTAACGAACAACATTTTGGTAAAATTGATCTGCGCAGAACGTCAATTATACCGTTTTTAATTGATTTCAAAGTATAAACACTATAAACTTATATTGAAAATTAATTTGAACAGAAAAACGTTTAGGAGGGAATCGCCTTGTGTTAAATATCATTTAATAAATAAGTTACGAGGTTAAGAATTTACGATTTGTTAAATAGCCGCGTCTCTGTCGAACAGTAATTTACAAAAACGATATGGCATTCCCTCGAAAACATTTTTCTCTTCGAATCTTTTAATAGATGTTTAAGTTCTAAAATCAAACTAATAATACAATTATTGGTGATCTGTTTACCATATATAATGTTTTTTAACAAAAAAATGTCATATTATTCGCTATTCGGTTAGGTGTTGAATTTTAAAGAAACGATAAATTATTTCTTTAATAAAAAAATTATGAGTGATGCTTCAGTTTATTCTAGATTATTTTTATTAAAAATTATAATGTTTATTATTATCATAAAAAAATAGTTTTTATTATTCCAGTTGTATATCCCACTATTAACTGAGAAAAAATGAAAATAAATGTTGAATTACTATTGAAAGTTTCAAAAAATTATCTTTTAAAAGTATAAAACAGGTACTGATTTATACTGGATTATCCTATAATTCATCTCTCAGTTTTATTATCCTAAGAAACTTTCTACTGAACGCCTTTAGTCATGTTTTTTTTTTCAAATCTATGCCATTAGTTCTCGAATATTTTAAAAATCATAAATTTAAATTTTATTAATATTGTAACAATTAATTTAACTCCAATAGTTATCTCGTGAATGAGCATAATTTTTTAATTTTGAAAATTTTCTCCATTACTAATCTTCCCATTTTTTGAATACCATGCACAATTGAAACATTGACTTACTTGTTTTCAAACCTCTGTAGTAAAATTCAGTGGTCTATAATGTATTATAATATATTAAGAAATATTAAATAAATTTAATCGAATGAGTAATATATGTTAACTTAAATATACATCCATTAAATTATTAATATTTAGATTTTCAATTCTTATAAGAAAATGAAACGTTTTTGTGATTTTATTAAATATCTCATCCCTCCCATAAGTATGAACTTTACACTTTTTTCATCACAATTATTTACTACACTTCAAGGATTATCTAAAAATTATGTAATTTTCTTAACAATACAAAATTGTAGTCTTCCATCTAAAGCCTTTGAAATAATTATCTACTGGTCCGAGAAAATATTGAGATGAAACAAAGACATCTTCCCTTGTACTTATGTATATGCCACATCCATTAATGCTGTTACCTAAATTTTAAAATTAAATATTGTTTAAACGTAAAAAAATTAATTTCTGTGTACATTTATTTTAAATTATATACTTTAATATGCTGTATATTCTAATGATGAATCTGAATCAGTATTGCTGAACTAACTTTTTTTTGTGTCCCGTTTTATAATTTTTAAAATATGGTGACTCTAATTTAATGTCTAATGCTGATTCAAAAAGTAACAAGTGAAATTTTTCACTTCTATACGGAAAAAAAAAAAAAAAAAACATTATTGTAAATTCACTAGCATCTTCATCTTCGCTCTACTCAGAATTTAATGCATTTTCTGAAGAAGAATCGTTGAGTTTTCTTTTTTTTTTACTATTACAATAATTTCTGTTTAGTTGATATGATGTTTCGATTACATTATTATTCTTTAATCCGTCACTTGTGCGCGTAAATTTAAATTCGTATATGACTTACTTTTAAATGTGTAAAGTGTACAAGTGAAATACTAATCATGTATTATGCAGCATTTAGATATGGTTACAAGCACAAGTTTTTGTTAATCAAACTCTAGTTTATTAATATGATGGCGTAACGTACTGTAATATTATTTTAAAAGCAAAGGCCACCGACGACGACGTTTTGCACGTGCTGTCGTATAATGACGTCGTTTTGCATTCAATTCGGACGTATTTTCTCGTAATACGCACTTACGTAATATCATTATATCGCAAACTTGAGTACGCTGCTTTTGCACTGACACGCAATAGAAAATCGCATTTCCCACGAATCCCGTACCTATGCGCTTAATATATATATATAATACGAGTATATACATATATATGTGTGTGTGTGTGTGCGTTAAAATTCTGTTTTGTACGTATTTAAAAGGAATATAATGAATTATGCGTAAATTACCGACTAATTAACGAGCAATGAGCACTCGGTACTCGTCGTCATTACTATATATTATTATTATTATTATTATTATATGACGTCACGAATGACTTCTATATTTCTTTTCATGAGGTTTTCGCACAGGTCATCGCGCCTCGTCGTCGAGATTTTATTTGCACGTTTTAACGTCGGCTTATTGCCATAGACTTGCGAAATGTCAACGAAAACAGTTTTTGAAACGCTAATTAAATAAATTTCGTATTGTGATTAAATTAATAAACTTGTGATTAAATTAATAAACGCATACAAAACGGAACCTCGATTGACACGTTTGCAGCGATATCGGTCGATTGAAAAATGTACTCTCGTATATATGTATACTATTGTATTTTTTCGACAACAATTTCATTATTATTATTATTATGCGTTGATATTTTAAAACGGAGATTATATAAGGGATACCCGGATATTTCCTTTCTCAGTTTATTGGCAATACGATATTGTGAACGCTATTGAGAGCATATTTTAATCATTTATTTTTTTTTATTTTTTAATAAATCGAAAAAAACGCAAAAGGATTTTTATCCTTCTATTTCCTTTAGCGTCTCGAGCAACCTTGACACTATAAATACTGTTTATACCGACGACCGTAGTTTTTCTTTTCTATCTTATTCTACTCCTGAACTAGTTACTCTCGCAGAGTTCAGTTTTAATTAAAAAAATGATTTTGTTTATTTAAAATAAAAAAGTAATTTTAAAGTAGATGTATTTATTGTCTATTTCAATATTAAATTTTTCCCTAAAAAAAAAAAAAATCATTAACTTAACAAATGCGTTTAATTAAATTTTTATTACTAAAATATATATAAAATAAAATTTAAAAAAATAAAGAAAAAGAAAAAATTTAATGAAAAAAGGCTTTAGAAAGAAATGTGCAAATTTTTTCACATTTTCTTAATTTCCTTGTACTAAGAGATTTCGCATATTATTGTTTACCTATGTTTAAATTTTCATCACGTTAAAAAATAAGTGTTAAAAAAATATAAGTTCAGAAGTTAAAAAAAATAAATAGTTTCAGAGTACTTTTTGTCAAATATTGCGTAGTTTTTCTCAAATTTTGAGAAAACAATAGAGAATTTCGAAAACATGACCTCTAAAATACCACCTACAGTCTCAAAAAGTTTCTGGTCAAAATTTTTGAACAAGTATTTCCATACGAAAAAGTATTTAAAAAACAATATATAAATAAAAAAAAATAAACATCATTTTAAATATACTAGATTCTACGCCTCAATCAGAATATAAAAACCAAGTGTTTTTGGTCAAAACCAAAATGTTCATAAAAATTACAATGGTATGCTAATAAATAACATCTACGAGAGCATGACATATTAAGGTATGTTAAACAATTTAGCACAACAAAGCACAGCTTATCTTGCAGTATTATGCGTTTATTATAAATTATCTTCAGGGGAAATTTTCTTCAATTTTCTTCAGGACGGATTTATAAAATAGTGACAACAATTTTATGGATGTTAGTAGTTTTTAGACAGAATAGCGTTGTTTAATAATTTACCTTTGGACAGATGTCTTTGTTCAGAACAAAGACATCTGTTTCCCTCACAAACCCTTTTCACCCAAAGTATTTTTGTCGTTTAATATTTAAGTTGGCAGTGATTTTATTAATGTACTATAGAAGCTTCACTTCTACGTTATACTAAAAAAGTAGAAATATATTTTGGCCTTTCATTACCGAAATGTCTTCACGTTGCACAGCTACAGATATTTTTGATTTTCAGAGCGAAGCGGAGTCGGCCAAACACCCGGTGAATTAACCTACGCCGGTGGAGTTGATTTTGACTTTTTATGTCCCCCACATTACAAAGCGGAGCCGTCGGTATAAAAATTATAAGACCTTCGATAAATGTTATAAAATGCGTCGAATTGATATTCGTCGAAATGTAAATGAGTTGAAATGACGTAGATTCATTATTATATGCGTGTTACACGCAGACACCTAATTTAGGGCAATAAGAGCGATCGCCACCCCTCCCCCCCAAAAAAAAAAAACCGTTATGTAGTTACTCATAATTAGTATTTATATATATATATATAAGCTGTACCCGTGTACTTCGTTACCCGAAAAAAAAAGTCCGTTTATTTTATTATTATAATTATTATTATAATATATAAAATAATATAAAACTATTATAATTATTATTATATTATATTATGCCCATATAAACAGAATAAACTAAATTTTTGTTTATTTAGATCAAAGTGTTGTCATGGTTACCAAAGTACTTTACCATCCCGTCTAAATATCGCCAAGATCGATTAATCCGTTTCAAAAATTAGCCCGTACTAACAGATTAAACTTTTCATTTTTTATTCATACAGAAGTTGCTATATGAAGTGCTGAACCCGTGCACTTCATAGCCCGTTAAAAAATTGAAAGATGGTCCGTGTGTTATACGTATTATTTTCTGTAACCCTATACAAACAACCAAATACCTATTCGAAAATTTAAAATCTCTGCATTAGCCACACTTTAGAGATTGAATTTAAGAAATTTTCTTTCGTAAAAACCTTCTCCTGAAAATGACGAACATCTTAAAAAAATTTTTAGCCAAATCGGTTCAGTAGTTTTCTCGGTTAGCGCGGTCGTAGAAAAACCCTTACAATTTTATATAATATTTATATATTTATATATAACAATAATTTTTGTGTATTAACTGAAACTTCACTTAGAATCGTTTTTATTGAAGAAATGAAATATCGTTTCATTAAAATTCAACACACCCACCAAGAGCATCCCATCTGAGAAGCTAAGAATACCCATATTGTGAAATCTACCAACTTTTTAAACCATCCAAAAACCTATTAAAATATTTATTTTTTTTCACCAAGAAATCAGTATTACAGAGATTCTATCACAATATAATCGTCATCCCATCTGATTCTCTACTAAGTGAAATCTATTCTCTTCGTTCTCACTTTAAGGATTTTGCATCGAAACGAATATCTTAGAGTCGGCATAAAAATTATTTTTTAATTCTAATTAAATGGCGTAATTACGGTGGGACCCAGCCCCCAGAATCAATACAATGTATAATTATAAAGAAAAAACGGCAAAATATGCTGTAAACGAGCTTTTAATAAAATTGATTTTATAAATTTCACTACAAATCCAAAACTAATAGGATTAGAAACTTGAAATTTTCACTCACTGTAAACAATAGTGGACAAATGTTATTCGATTACAATTACTATTTATTCCAAAATAATATTGCTTAAATCTTGAAAATATTAACAATACCTACCTTATCACAGGCAAATGTTGGATAGAATATATATAACATTTGTTAGATATACCTACTCAGTATAAAACTGACAATTATTGTTGTCTATAATTAACCAAAGCTCGGTTCAGAATCGTTTTAATGAAGAAACGATTTACTGTTTCTTTAAAATATAACACAACCACCAAGTATTCCAATCAAGAAGCGAAGCATACCCATGGTGTGAAGTATGACGGCTTTTTAAGTTTTTATTAGGACAGAACTACGTATATTACCGTAATTGTACGTTTTGCACTAAGTTTTATTCGTTTATTTCTAATAAAAGTACGGATTTGTTTAAAAATTACGATTCATGAATTGAAAAATAATAAATATGGAGATGATTTTGTTTTATAATAAAATATTTTAATTTATAAATATAAATATTTAAATCTATCATTAATTGTACATTTTTAAGCCCCCCTCCTCTCCAGAAAAAAATATTCAGCAGTTATTACATGAAAATCAAAATAATATGGGTTAAGAGTTTCAAGAAGAAAAATAAATCCGAGTAGTAATAACTATGCCACTTACCAATTTTGAGACATTATTACAGTGGAAACAAACATATTTATATATTTATTTATATTTCACATTACACTAAATGTAAATATAGTTTTGACTTTATTATTCAACACACAAATATAAATTTAAGTGTTAGACTATCAAAATATTATAGAACTGTTTATAACCATTTTTAAAATTATTAACAAATTAAGAGAAAAATTTATGTTTTCAGTGTGGCTTAAACAAAGTAAGTTTGAGAACCACTTTACACGAAGACATAAACATAGACGTGATCAGACACTAACAGCAAAGTGAGTGGTTCAATGAAAATAGTGTGCAATACAAAGAAAAAAAAATTTCAAAATTTTCTTGCGCCAAAATGTTACTCGTGTTCTTGTTTATCTATATTCAAATTTTCATAAAGTTTGAACCATAAAAAAACATAGTTTCCGAGTCGTTTTTGTCAAATTTTGGTTAGTTTTTTCCAAATTCAGATCTAGAGACAAATTGCGAATCAAAAAATTTCAGTTCGAAATTTTTGGACAAGTAATTCCATATGAACAAGTGCTCGCAGAAAAAAAAATTAAACATAATTATGAAAATATTAGCTTCATCGCTCTACTCAAAATCTAAAATCGTTTAAGAAGTATTTAGGTAATATTATGTTCAATTCATTTGAATTCAATTAACTTTATTCTAGCATATTAAAGAAAATCAGTTAATTATTAATATATATTATTATATATATATATAGGTTGTCATATAATAGTAAGGCTTTGGCGATACTTTTGCTAATTCTGGCTCTGCTAATACGTATATTGTCTTAACAACGTGTACATTAATTTGAACTACACTGAACGCGTCATTATGGAAAATATCATATTTTTCGGTGTAAAAATATTAATTTCGATAAGTTGACACAACACGAGAATTGCATATTTTTCGTGTACAATGTTGCGGTGGCTCGAACGGCTTTTTCGCAAACGTTTCATGAGAAATTCTTCGAAAAAGGGTCATCAATAAGGTTTCCTTTTCACGTTCTCACTCAAAAGGGAAAATATTTCAGCAGGTGCAAAAGGGATGGATCGCTCCTACTCATTCACGGCCACGGACGGATAATTTAGTACATTAGGGCTGTCATTTACTTGAGATTAAAAATCGGGACATTTAATTTTAGGAACCTTTCCTAATATTTGAGCCTTGTAGATGAGACTAGGTGGGGACTTATACTCCCTCCCCACCCCCTAAAAGAAAAAAGAAAAACCAATGAATGTTCCTCCAGATTTTTATGAATTGAATAAGATTGATGCCATTCGAGGAAACTAAATCAAACACACACACACATATATACATATATATATATATATATATTTGGAATTGAAAATTGATGTTGTTAAATTAAAACATCAAATATCTGAACAAATTTTCAAAAAACGGGACTTATTTCATAAAACCGATATTATAATTTGTCCTGACCTAGACTTAATAAATAACGGGACAGCATGTTCAAAACTGGTGGTGTCCCGAGAAAATCGGGACGAATGGCATCTCTATAGTATATAAGTGCGTTTAGACATATCGAAAAAAATAGTAAAATAGCGAATTTTCTTCAACACCAAAACTAGTCGTTTTTATGTGTAATTTGTATGCCAAACCATAATTTAATTTATAACTTGGAAACTTTTTCAATAAGTGCATGTAAGTTTATATATATATAAAGTTTTACGAGTTACATCAACAATACGTTAAAAGAAGCTATTTCTTAAAAAAAAAAAACCCGTCATTAAAATGTGATTAGATTACTGTGATTGAACTTCGAAATTCATCGCTCATTTTATTTCAGTCTAGTGACAGAAACAGATCGGAGATATAACGTTTTGTTTTCGATTAATATTTTCACGACACAAAATTTTACGACGTTAATGTAAAAGTGTTCACAAGTTTCATTCATACGGTTTGCGCACAAGACCAATGCGCTTACATCTCAGAGGCTTTTAAACTCAAATATCAAAATTCATCTTTCATGCATACTTCATAGTGTTCATTTGTTAGGTCAATATTTGATTACTGTTCAGTATTATGGTCACCTAATACCGTTGATACTGTAAAAATTCTAGAATCGATACAAAATCGATTCCTACGCATAGTACAGTTTAGATGTGGTCTTGAACGATTACCTCACTCATCTTATCAGCCGATAAGATCTTTCTCAAGACTTGAGTCGTTAGAAAAAAGAAGGGAAAGATTAGATCTATTTTTTGCATATAAATTAACAAATGGGTTAATCAACTGTCCTGAATTACTTGCCTCATTAAATTTCCTAGTCCCGAATCGTAGAACAAGACAAGTTAGTACTTTTTATGTGCCAATCCAACGTTCGAACTATGGCCAAAATGCTCCCATAAATAGAATAATGTTGCTAGTGAATAATTCAAATATTGATTTGTTTTTACATGTCTCAATAAATTCATTTAATACGTACCTGAATAATTTAATTAGTTAAAGAAATAATTGTATCTGAAATCTTTAGTCATAATTTATAACAATTATTTTTATACAATATACACATACAACTATAAATCATTTTTATCTAAATTATAATATTATTGGTATATGTTTAATGACACATACCTAACCTTATTACCTATATATTTTTTAAATTGCTTGTATTCTAATATTTTATAGCCAACTCTCTTATTATTGTATCCTTATAACTGTATATACTGTACATATAGATTAGTTTTAAATTAATTAATTAATTGTAAATTTATTAATCTACTAAATGTATTCAAAGTACCAGACGTACTTCTCATAATTGTAATTGGGCTTCGCCCGTTTAAAAAACACAAATAAAAATAAAATAAAATAGAAAATATGATTGAAATATCAGTTTTATAAATATACGTTATTTGATAGAAGAATATCGCGTTTAACAGTGTTTAAGTTAACACGATAAAATAAACTTTCTGGGGTTCTTTTTTTAAGGCTTCATCATTATTTCTCTAATTATTGTAACTATAAAAGACGGACATAGTTCATACCATGGGTATTCTTCACTTCTCCGATGCGACTTGGTGGGTGTGTTAAATTTTTAAGAAACGATAAATCATTTCTTCAATAAGACGATTGTGAGCAGAGCTTCAAATTGTATAAGAAAATTATGCAAAAATTGTAATGTTTATTATTATTATTATTATTACAAAAAATTATTTTTCTTTGAGCCTGTTTATACATGCCACTATTAATTGGGAACAGAAAAAAAAATTGACAAAGAAAAACGTGTTAGAAAAAATTTAAAAACTTATTTTTTTCACATTTTCAAAAATTTCTTATCCTAAAATATTTTCTATATTCTTGTCTATCCACATTAAAATTTTACACAAATTTTGAATTAAAATAAAAAGTTTTAAAGCCTCTTTTACCAAATTTTTGTGAAACTATTAAGATTTTCGAAACAACAAAGATTTTCCTACCACAAATGTATCTAAATGAGCAAAACTGTGATTAAAAAATTGCTGATCCAAAATTTTGAACTATTATTTTGATATAAAAATGTTCACAAACAAAAAATAAATAAAAAAGAAACATCATTGTAAACGATAACTTCTTTTCTCCGCTCTGAATCTAAAATGCATATAAGCGTTTTAACACAAGTGTATATTTAATGTGACCATAAACGGCCTAAACATCGGTGCTCTTTCAAGCAAAAGTTAAACGTGTAGAATAATATCTAAGTACAAATTGGACAATAAAAGTAAAGCTAAGAAGTCAATGCCATAAAGCGGCGGCATTAAATGTTATTTTACGTTAAAACTATATTGTTTTACATTCCCTCGGGATTGACACAACGCTACGACAATTTTTTATTTTTATTTTATTCGTTTATGTTTTTTTTTTTTTTTTTTTTTCTAAAATTCTACATGTTGAGTATAACAGTTTATATTAAAAAAAAAAAAACGTTATTTTAATTATTAATCAGAAAGTGAACTCAATATTTCTTTTTATAGTAATCATAATTGAAGATTCAGAGGCTTCTTGATAATAATAATTATTCTTCAACAAATGATATCAAGTTTCAATAGAACTCGTTTTTTTTTTTTTTTTTTTAGTCTATGCTAGGGTGACCATACGTCCTATTTTATACAGGATTGTCCTTTATTTCGGCTCTGTGTCCTGTTGTCCTGACAGGCTTCTCTCAGGACGCTTTTCGTCCGTCATTTCAAGTCTGTTCCATATTAATCCCGTTTTTTCGCTTACTGTTGATTTAAAATTTTTGACATTTTTTTAAATGAAATTATTGAATAAAATAATGTAAGAATCTAGAAATCTTTAGGATACCATATTAGATCAATTTTAATCGTAAAATGAATCAACAAGTTTTTTTTAGAAAGTAAAGTATACAATACGCATAAATAAAGAAGATTTGAAGAAATTTTAAAAAAGTATCAATTTAGTTTCATTATGTCATTTTATGTTTTTCAAAATAATGTTTTTATGTGTTTAAATAATAAGTAGTTTAAAAATTATATTTGTCATGATTCAAAAACATATGTATGTAATAAATACTTATTTATTTAAAAATATTATGAAAAATATTTTTGTCCTGTATTTTATTTTCTTAAATATGGTCTCCCTAGTCTATGCACCAAAGGAGGAATTACAAAGATCCGGATATAATTCACAACACGATTATTTTTCGCTCAGTAGATGGAGGCACTCTTTGTGGTTATGGTTTGTGATGAATTTTAATAAAACTATAACACATTTTTTCGGTACGTATGTTTTGGGCAGAACTTCAGTTAGGTAATTAAATAGAACAATAACTATTGGTAGTTTTATATGGACTGTATTTGAAAATTTAATAATAGAATAATTCATGTATATTTTATTATTCGTGAAAATAATACATTTTTCCGAGTTGTGAAATTTAAAGATCTTATAATATAAAATTGTTGATCCTAAAATCAATGAATTGAGAGTGTTTCAAAATAACAACATATAGAAATTTGCGATTTTTTAGATTGACAGTCATTTAGGAAATACATTGAACTTTAAATGCTTGTAAAATTATTCAACAAACAAACCTTTAAGAAAATTCGACCATTGATAGAAAAATATGTGAGGAATAATAGAAAAAAAAAATAATACTGAACTAAGAATTTTTAGTTTTATAAGGTTTAGATTGAAAAACTCGTTACGTATTTTAAGTGAAAATCATCGGTTTCATACTAATTCTAATTTTAAACAATGATTAAAAAGAAAATTTACATAAGATATTTCCAAAATTTTATATTAATATCAAGAGTGGTAAAATTTATTTTGGGAAACTTTATCAGTTTATATTACACTATTTATGATAATAAATAATGATAATAATGAGTACAAATGTTATGTTTCCTATTTGTTTAGAAGTTATGACTTCATTTCGAACGATCGCATTTAAAACTAGTTTATGACATATTTTGTCGTTTTACCTACTCAATTGTTTAATAGTTTTTCTTTGTTTTCGAAAAATATATGGAAAATATCTGTCAATAATCTCTTTAGAGTACAATTCAAAGTCAATTTATAATTTAGGATGTTAATAGTTGAGTTTTACAGAATAAAAAAAATTGTTAGGTTACAAAATTTAAAAAATAAACGTTATTGCAAAACTACTAGCCTCTTCACTTCACCCAGAATCCAAAATAAGACTAGGTAAGTTTTTGTGTTCTATTATTGATTTTTTTAAAATTATTAATTATTTTTGTTGATATTGATTAAAATTTAATATTTCATGTTATTACAAATAAATATTGTCGAAACACGAATAAAAGTATTTCAAAATGAATTGTAAACACATTTACATAGTCTATATTTTTATCAAAAATATTAATATAAACTGACCAATAACATAAGTATATCGTACTATTAAAACTACTACACTATAGTAGATGGTAACACAAAAACACGATAGTTTTGGGTAGATCTAACTTTAAAGATTTAATTTCATAATACATCACCCAAATTAATTTTATGCATAAACTTTATGTTTTTTTATTATATTTAAAACAGTGTGTTTAGTGTATACATGGTATTAAAATTTAGTCAATATTTGATTTTTGCTTTTTAAACTCAATATTTATTGGATTATACGGTGATTTATTGTCGTAATTAAATATGATACACTACCACGAGTATTAAGTCTACGTATCTTTCACCGATATTGCTAAATTATGTATTTATAATATGTATATTTTATTTTTTTTTATGTAACACATTCTATTTTATGAAACCAAAAAAATTAACGTGAAAACACTGTTTCTTTTCAGCAGGATAACTTAATGATATTATTACTGGAAATCGAAAAATTTTAGTCACTTACATTATAACGTACGGGTAGTCAGTTTTATACGCTTCATTGTGAATACATTTTAAAATAAACTATTTTGCATTAAAATTTGACCACTTATACTTGGTATACTTTGATCAAAATTAATCACAGTAAATGTGTTTTGATTTTAGTTCTTAATATTGCTTTCAAAACAAATTAAGAATTCCAAACTCGTCAAATCCTTAGCCTCTTGAACACATAATATATTTGTTAATTTGTAACGATCGATCAAGTTTGTGTGGCAGTAAAAAAAAAATAAAAATAAAAATATAATCACACTTTCTTTAAGTTATACTTTTTGTTAACTTTGTTTGTTTAAAACAAACGCTGTACGATCCTGACTGCACTATATCTCCATTGTTTTGTATACTTTTTTTTTTTTTTTATCCACTAATGCATTTTTATACGGTTCAGTGTTTCTCAAATTTAGGTGTCACTGGATGACCTTTTTATTTTTTGTTTAGACACCGAAAAAGTTGTTTCAAATTTAATTTGTTTTATATACTACCCAATTAAAAAAATATATCAAGGCCATTGGATATCAGACTGATATTCGTCTTTGTCATCTCCGTCTTTCACACTTTAATTATATAGTAAAATCTACCAATCTTTCTTCCATCAGTCCGATTAGTGGCGTATTTATGAGGGTGGCAAAGGAGACATTTGCTCCCCTCCAACCTCTTTAATGATATTTATTTTGTTGTTTTTTTGATTTATATCAAAAAAAAAAATATTTTAAAAGCCTCGAATTTAACATGGCGAATCACGTCTGTCATTACTGTCAGTGCATCTGACAAAATCAAACAGATATATCGGCTGACGGTGTAATTAATACTTGCATATTTTATTTTTTTAAATATTGTTAGTAATCACCAAAAATATAAAACAGAAAAAAACTTCAAATTTATTTTCGAAATTTCTATAGCTGAAATGAAACACTGGTATTATTTTTTGTTAATGAAGTATGCCCAGCATTTTTTGAATGATAAACTACATTATTTAATTTTTAGAAATTACGTACCGAATTTTTAAAAAAAAGTACACACCGATATCAAGTACACTTTAAGGTGAATTCAAACAGATTTTCAGTACGGTAGACTTTACCGCAGTACGACTCTAACGTGTGAGATAGAGATGACAAATAGCGGGCCCGAATTTCCATAATCATTATTAATGAGTATAGTAACATATTTCGAAACCTATTTCAGTTGATCCTTCAAACTAATTTCAAAATTCGATTCGCATTCGCGATCAAAGACTCGAATAGGAGATTGAAAAATAGGGATCTATGCACTCCAAGCATAAAATTAGCACCCCTTAAGTAAAAACAAAAAGACATTTCTCATTATTTGTTGATAATTTCAAAATAAATGTCGACCTCGTGCAAATAAGTAACATATTTATTTCGATAATATAAAACACAACACCGATTCATGGGGCGCATTTATGACGTAGTGTAGTTTTTTTTTTATATTGTGCACTCACTTCCAACGTGAGCGTGCCCGACACCGAATCGTCCTGATACGGCCGCGTCTGCAGGGACAGCACTTGTCTCTGGTACGGGTTAACGAGCAGTTCTTCCACGCTGACAATGGCCAAGCCCATGAATTTATTGCCACCGTTGGGGTTGGAATCGTACACCTCGAACAATATCTCCTCGGTCATCGGATTCAGCGTGCTAGAAACACACAACCGAACGCGCAAACAGTGATTAATGGCGGCGGGAATAACAACGGCGACGATAACAATAATAATATTAATAATGATAATGCGGCCGTCCTACAAGGGTATTATATTATATTATTATTATTATTATGTACGCCTCTAGTAGGAATTCTCTGGGGATTTTTTTCTTCCAATAACCCGAAGAGTCCGTCCGCGAAGAGCAGAACACAATCGTTTAAATTTGATTATGATTATTCTAGCGTTGTTGTAAAATAGAACCCGTAAACAGTGGCCTTTGTTTAGCAGTAATTTGCATCCTGTTATTCGACGCTTCGCTTGATGGATGAGAAATACTTTTTCATTACGTGGAATTACAATAAACATTTGTCTGATACACAATACACATTCGATATGTCATGGTAGCCATCGGGGGACGAGACGAGGAAGAAAATCACGTGCCCTCTCAGGATAATATATACAATACAAATTTAATCTCGTTAAATATAACATTGTTTTTTTTCATTAATCGTTGAGTAATTTAGTAATAATAATAATAATAAATTGTGTGTAGTAATAATTGTTTATTTAATTACTTTTTTAACATTTATCACAATAGATTATCTCACTTTTTTTGGTATTCTATAGCAAATAATATTTAAAATAGGCTTTACACTTTTTCTAATTTTTCGTGAACATAAATAAAATTGATTTAAACTGAAAATTAAACTGATAAATTCTAAATCAATCATTTAATTGTATAAATAACTAATTGTATTACAACATCTATATGGACTACTTGATCAGTGTAAAACAAAAGAAAAATCGTAACTATTACTAGCACTCATAACTACTAAATAATTAACTATAAACTCTTTACATTGTACAACTGAGTCGTGTGTTAATATAAAAAAAATAAATATTTAGGTACCTCATAACACGAGATTTTTGTTGAACGCTGATGGTAAAAATATTATTGAATTTATCTGTTACTATAAATACTTTCGAATTACGTACTGATGAATTTATGCTAAAAAAAATGTTATCTCTCGTTATCACTGGACAAAGTCAAATATACTATCCATTAAATGTTACGAAATGTATGTTCCTTACTCACTTACTGACCATGGGATTAAACTTTCACACGAAGTCACCAAAAGATTAGAAGTTACTAAATCGATATACTTTTTTAATTGACTGAACATTTTTAAGAATTATTTCACAAATTCTTTAAAACTGAAGGACTTACTTAGGGAAGTAAGCACAACAAAAAATAATAAATTAAAAATTAAGTGATGTCTTTATGTTGTAGAACTTTCTACGGAAATTCCCTTATTAGAATTAACCCTGCGTAATGCTTGAATAAGAATAATAGAGGAATGAAGACAGTGAATTTCCGCGGGGTATCCATTGCTTTTCCACTCCACTATTCTAAACTTTAAATGTTTACGATTCTCAAAGCGATAAACTATTGGCCGAAAAATTTCAATTTTCATATGGAAATTTACAAAAACAATACCGTCTTTCAGAATATTATTAGATTAAACTTAGCGGTTTTGATAATAAATTACTGTCGTTAATAAAAAATAAAATTTATCGTATAAATGTAGTTCCATTAGTGTTTTAAATTGAAGTAGAAAAAAAACTATTCTTTTGCACATTACACAGGAAGAACAAATTGTCGTGGGACGCTGTGTACGACCTACGAACGTGTACTTACAACATAAAGTTCTCGTTCCATTGCGGTGACGACGTATTCTTCTTGGTCGACGTCTGCTTCTTTTGGAACGGGTCGTCGACTTCGATCACGCAATACGGTTCGTAGCAACCTGTGATGGAAAAAAACGAAACGCCGTCCGACGAAATATCAATCATCTTTCTTTTATTTTTTCTATTATTTAAGTAAGCTATTCGCATAGTAGTATTAATGTAAAGTACCTTGTTTTTGTCCCAGTCCGACCGCTTTGATCACTTTTACCATCAACCTTTTCTCCCCGTGCTTAACTGGCACGTGATCGGCCCTAGGCATCATCTGTGCGCATAACATATTAAGCGATTTAATTTCAACAATCGATCAATGCTCGGAGATACGAGCGCGCAAGACGATATTACATTGACGTTCGCTTGATATTAATATTGTAATAACCGAATATGTTAGGGGCATCACTCACCCAATTTACGGCCGTTAAGTTATAATCGCAATGTATTCCATTTGAGTTAGGTTATTGAAAATTGTGTTTATTTCAAAAATAAATAAAAAAAAAAAAAAACGATTTGATAATGAGAATTGTTCACTGTGTGAAAAGCATGCAGTAATTCCAAAAATTACACTTTTATAGAGCCTTAAAATAATCACTAATTATTATCTAATGACTTACATAGACTGGTTAGTGACATTTAATAATATTTAGAACAAACATGATACAAGACTTAGAAAATACAGCAGACTTCACATTTTGAAAATTGTTATTTTTAACTTTTAATCCCAAACACACTTTTTTCTGATCAAATGTTCACCACGTGTTTTTCTATAAATGTTACGAGTTTTATTATATTGATTTCCGAATTTTTGTTTTCGCATTTATTTATAATAGTATTTTCGAAAATGGAGGTCACGCGCCCCCTCCCCCCCCAGGGAGCTTTTAGTTTAAAGGAGACGTGAAATTAATTATTACCCAATAAAATATGTGTTTAAATATGCATTTGATTACTTTTTTTCCTTACGAATAATTTAACGTATGTCTAATAGACATAATATTAAAAAAAATTGTATACATTTTTTTGTAAATTGGAAATTGTGGCAGGGGGTGTGAGATTTTTGAAAATCTCATCTCCAAGGGAGTGTGGAATAAAATAGATGGAGATCACTGGTTTATAGGTTATAACTATTAACACAGTATATTTTACAATTATGTGCATAGTATTAGTCATATTTAACCAAATTAAAGCTGCAAATCATAAAAACTATTTGCGAATTAATAATTTCGTGGTGAGAAAAAATTTTTATAAGGAATTTAATTGGGTCACTAAATATTTAACGCGCCCCCGTCTATATCTAGTTGTGGTAGGTACTGTCTGATAGTGAATCTCACTGTTCTGTAAAACACTGGTGTACCCAAAGGGGATGGGGGTCGTTTTGAATATTACAACACTCTAATCTCACACATATACACACCGTATTCGCTAGCAAAATAGATAAAATTACGCTAAATTTTAAAACTATTCTATGTAAAATTTTTGAGTGGCTTAATTCTTTACATTAAAATTATATTTATTCAAAGTCTAAGCTATTTTAATTTTTTTTACAAAAAGATTTTTGATTTACAAACACTGTTTTGAATGTGTTGTTAATGACGAATATTATTGTTCTTTATATTATTAACTTCTTTCGTTCAGAATCGTCTTATTGAAGAAATGATTTATCGTTTCTTTAAAATTCCACAGACCCACCAAGTGTATCTGACCCGAGGAGCAAAGAATATCTGTGGTGCGAAGTACGTCCGGCTTTTTTGTTTTTACTTTACTTTACTTTACTTTTTTTTATTACGCATTTACTAACTATGCAGGTAGGTAACCTGAGTGCATTTCGTAGTTGAAAAGATTTTTTATAGTAGCCAATATCACAATTTTTTACAGTAGGTTATAAACTAAAAAAAATAAAAAATTAAATATAGAAAATTACCCCTCTTAACGTCCTCCTAATGTAAAAAATTTACTTAAAAATTAATAAGCTCGGCATAATTCACTCCATGGGTGTATTTTTCGTTCATGGGGTGGGATTTTTTGGGTGCGTTAAATTTTAAATAAACGATAGATCATTTTTTTAATAAAACTATTTTGAACGGAGCTTAAGTTTATGTATAAAACAATTTTAACTAAAAATTATAAAGTTTATCATTATTACAAACAATTTAATTGTGTACTCAGCCAGTTTTATATTTCTCTATTCACCGAAAAAAGGAGAAAAAAATTTTTTTCACACAAATATCTACCTATTTTTAAATTTTCATAGAATTTTAATTAAAAAAAAAATAGTTCGTGAAATGTTCGTCAAATTCTGGATAGTTTTTTCCCAAACATTAGGGAAACTAAAGAAAAATTTGAAAAATTTTATCCAAAAGTGCATTCTTTAGCGAAATTCTGATTCAAAATATTGCTGGTCAAATACTTTGGACAACCGAACAAGTATTTCTATATGAAAACGTATTCACATGAAATAAAATTAAAAAAATTAAATAAACACGATGTTTTCTGGTCACGCAACTGAACCGTAATATCATGTGCCCCGTCATGAATATCGCCTTCACCCTGCCACATTCCCGTAAATGACGAACCATTCTTTCGGTGTACGAATCCAGTGGTGACGTGGTGACCGGTATCGGAGTTTTCGTGAAAGTCGGAAACTCGGACCACCGGTACAGGTCGACCGCGACGTCAGTTGATCTGATGGCACCGGTCACGATGTCCATGATGACGTCTTGCAGCTGCACCTCGTCCATCGTGTTGCTCTTGATGTATCCCACTTGGGCCAGCATCACTTTCACCTGGAATTTTGTAAAACCCACAATTATAAGACATGGTGAAATTTAATGGCGTACGGTGCACGAATCGTTCCTAAAATTCGAGTAACTTAAACATTAGAAGACATAAATGGTTCAGAAGCTCACTGGGTACAGTCATCTCTTTCGTTATGAATCCCGTAATTCATCTTTATAATAATTCGGCATTATCCGCAATAATAATAGCGATATAATAAGTAATAAATTATAATAGTCGTTCAAAATTCAAATGTATACTTATGGCATACCAACGTTACATTGAACCAGACTATCACTTGCATTCAACGAAATTCTATAAAATAGTTAAAAAAATAAATAAATAGCTCAGTGAGTTATAGATCTGAATTTTAATCTAATCAGTTGGAGGGAAAACTTTAATTTGAAACATTTTTCATAAAATTTTGCATGTTTTTAAAAATTTTGAAAATTGAATGCATTCATTGAAAATAATTCAAAACATCTTAAAATTTCGTGATTTTCTAGGTAGAGTCGCTAAATGTTATATTCCAGGGTTTCTAGGATACCGGCAGTTTCATTACTTATGTTCCGTTATCTCAAAGGATATTATAAGGACGATGGAAAACCCAGTTTGAAAAATATAGTAGGGATAATATCGATTTTTAAACCCTGGTGGATAAAGCGATCGGTTCAAAATTACTTAAATTGATATTAATCATGTAATAAATCTTGTCTCTTTTGGTTTCACGTAATTTTTCATTGACATTAGAAATTAAAAATATTTTAGATTGACTCAATAGAATTTTAAATAGGTTGATGGGTTTGATGGACGGGATTAAATATACGTACTCTTTGTACATTTATGTCAATTCATATGACTTATAACGTACCTATATTTACAATAAAATTGTCTTTCTTTAAAATCAAAACTGCTGTGTGATTTTTCTGTATAATTAAAAACAGTTTAAGTTATTAATTAGATGAGCGTTAAGACTGTTTTGTCTTTTCCACAAATTCCACAAAGTCAAATGTAGTCCCGCGCACGAAGCGACGCAACTTTTTAATTGCTCGACCCACCGACAAAACGGCGACGAAACTGTGTCCGTGTGGTTTCCTATTCTATAGTTTAGTGAAGCAACTAGACGGTGTTAAAGACAAAATAGTTGCGCTACAAAAAGTTGCTCGTGTGCGGCTGCCCTAAGTATAGTTAAAATGATATAACAATTTCCCCGAAAAATATTTTCCTTTGGAATCAAGAGAAATATTTTGACTTGTTTTCTGGAGATCGTTATCTGTTGACCGGTCATTAGCTAGTGGATTAACCGCTGTGGATGAAGTAATCTAATCTAGTATTTTTAATAAAACTTAGTGTTACTTAGACCACAGAATTTGAAGTTTTGATATGTTTGATTTTTTGAATGATTTATTTATTTATTTTTGACCCACATATGTACAGCTATATTGTTTTGAGAAGAAGTTTTCAAACATTTATTTTGGTGTGACGTGTGACTACCGATTTTTGAAGTCTTGTGCAATATACTTGGCACTCAACGTTCTCTGTTGTTGATCGATAATTTTATTTTCATTGGATAACCCGAGTTCATTGCCCTCGAATATTTCATCGAGTGAGCCATTCGTCGGTTTTAGTAAAAAAAATAAATAAATAATAACAACAGTAATTTCGTTACGAGTTCATTCGGACAGATACCGTATGTTAAGCGGAAAGTCGCGTTGGTCCGGTTGACTATAAAAAAGCATCCGAGAGCTAATAATCCGTGAGTTTTCGACGGCGATATATTTAAGGCTTATATCGTCTCTTGCCGACGACAGTATGCGATAAATTATAAATTAGCATACATGAAGACGTGATTGATATCGTTGGCTACCGAGCGGTAACAAGTGCCTAACCATGCGGCGGTGAGTAGAGGTCGTGGAAAAACGATTTAGAATAATATTCTGCAGAAAACGAACGACAGTCGCGGAGGAGGCGATAAGTACCCGTCAACTATAATTTGAATTACGTAGTGTCGTTCAGTGGCGTAATTTGGTCTTATGTAAGGGAGGGGGGGTTAGAATTTTGTAAATGAGTAATTAGTAGAGATAAGATGTTGATGACAAATGCTGCATTTTTTTTTCCTTTAATCCTATGCAATGCTCTCCAAGCTAAATATTCGTTTCATGCCTCCCCGATTCAGAATATGAAAATTTAATTTTGCATTTTTTTTACATTTTTAGACTTTTTGATTATAAATGCATTGTTTTTGCTTTTTAACGACATTTTTTAAAATTTTTACATCATTATTTCATTTTACAAGTCATTTTTTGTAGTTTTTGTAAATTATCGATAATTTTTATAATAAAATTGAGACTTTTAGGAACGATTTTATATTTTTAAAAATATCTGTATTAAAATTATTGAAGAGTTTTTAGTAGATACTAGGTGCTCACACTTTATCATACAACTTATACAACATTTGCTTTTACAGAATATACCCTGATGTACTCGTTTATCAAATATTACATATATGAATTGTATTCAATGAACCCGATTATCTCTTTGTCAATACAACGGCATTAAGTTCGATGTTCACGTCGATTTTTTAATTTTCTAACTCAATTTAAATATATTTGGACATTTACAATTACATATTTTTCAATTTGTATTTTAAACAATTTGTTTTTTGGTCATTTTTTACATTTTTTATGTCATTAAAGCATTTTTTTTTTTGGGGTCATTTTTGGTACTTTTTTAGGTCATCAACATCCTATTTCTAGTAATTAGTATCAAAATAAAAAAAAAATTTAGTAATGTTAGGTAAGTATTGTTTGCCAGTTATTGAACCAGCAAAAAAAAAAAAAAGCTCATGAGGGGTATAAGACACCCGATCCCTCCTGAAATTACGCCACTGGTGAGATTTAAAACGTCGGTTTTGTATGTTCTTTTTGTAATTTAATAACTTTATTACGATGACCTAATTCAGCTATGTTAATACGACGTATGATTTGTGATAAATAACGAGCGTTCGACTGAAAATATTAGTCCTCGCTCCAAATCAATTAAATCCTCAGACGACAGACCACGTTCGGACCAGAACCCGTTCGTTGTCGCAATATTCGGGTAAACTTTCCGGTATCGTTTTTGTGACGAGTTATAAACCGATTTTATTGTCTATAACGTGAAAAGTTTAGCAGACTCTGTTCGCCGGATGAACGTTAAATCAGTGGAATCATTTGGGGGAGGGCAAGGTGGACATTTGCCTTGTCTCATTTTTATATTAGCGCTATGGGCTGTTGCAGCAATTAAGCTAAAATAAAAATAAATAAAAGATAAATATGATAATATACAATTCATATAATTAGCTCCTTCGCTCTTCGGGTCAGATACTCATAAGGAGTGTGTATAATTTTAAAGAAACGATAAATAATTTCTTCAAAGAGACGAATCTGTACAAAAGAAGTTAATAATATAAAGAAAAATAATAGTCATAATTTTCAACACACTCACCAAGAGTATCTAATCCGAAGAGCGAAGAATATCCGTGGTGCAAAGTATGCCCGGCTTTCTTATCTATACTTTACATTACTTTAATTTTTGTTATCTAATATATAAAGGAAAAAAATTAAATAAGAAAAAAAAAATAGAAAAACATACAAATTTTTTTTTTCACGTTTTCAAAATTTTCTTGTGCCAAAATCTCTCTTATATTATTGTCTGTCTATGTCAAAATCTTGATATAGTTTGGATCAAAAAATTATGGATTCTGAGTCTTTTTAGATAGTTTTTTCCAAAAAAAAAAAAAAAATATTGAAGAATTGAGAAATTCAATAAATGACCTCTATAATGTACCAACTGGAGGCAAATCCGGTTTTAACAAATTGCTGATCGAGACTTTTGGACAATACGAAAAAGTATTCACAGAAAAAAAAATATATATCATTGTAAAATTACTTCATTCAGAATGTAAAAAAAAAAGTATACATTTATATATTTTATAGTAGTGTCGTGTATGTGTATGTGTGTGTGTGTGTTGTGCCGAACACTATTAAAAAAAAAATTTAGTTTACACTAATAAAAGAAGAATGTCTATTAAAAATCCGAGTAAAAAAATCATATATATAGCTAACTTCAATTTTTTTTTTTAAAAGCCAGACAAAGCAGTTTCGGTTCCTTATGAAAAATATTATAACAAGGTCACAGAGGGTTGGTAATAGTTATTTATAGTATCCTAAAACTTTTCTTACAGAATAGAGGCTATTATGTGTTTACAATCATACACTTAAAGTGTCAATAATCGGAAATTAGTTTGGGAGTATAGCGATTGATTTTTTTTTTTTGTTCAATTATATGGGCTGGTCAAGACTTTTTCCCCCTCCTACCAAAAACTGAAATGACGCCGCTACGTTAAATACGATATTACAATATGGTACAATATGTATCATGCCGATCAAAATCTTTAATTCACTTTGGTCATTTACGGTAAGAAATACGTTTCGATTAGACGGGAATTATGCAAATTAAAGCAGGCCAACAAACGGAAATTATAATTATAAACAAAGTTTGTGTACGTACAAGGGGTCATGTTATAACACAGATAGCGATTTATAAAATAAGTTTGCCTTATTTCAAATTCTAAATGAAACGAAAAAGGTTAATAGGTATTACAATGATGCGTACTTATAATTTTTTGTAAACACATTTCTACCCGAAAATGTTATGAGATTGATACGTGTAACACAGGTTTCCAATAAAATACTCGTATTTTGTTCGTATAGTATTCCAAAGAGGTAATTCTAAGAATTTTACCAAGCATAACGAAAAATTGCCTAAAAATTTAATTAACACGATTAAACCCACTTGAAACTTTAAGTCATCATTAACAAAAATGTAATACAAATTAAAAATAAATTTGCCACTTTTGAGAAAAATATAGGAGTTTGAAAATTTTAGAAATATATTTTTACAAAAACAACTATCATAAGTCTCAGTACTTATCACATCTTTAATTTTACAACCTCAATATACTTTTAATAATTCCAAAAATTGATTACCATATCAACTTTATCTTTGATTTAAATAATGAAACATGCATAGGAAATCAAACGAATAGTGTTCAGTTTACTAACAAATGAATTAATTGTACAACAATTTTTGAGATAAATATCTTTCTTTGTAATAAATAATTAAATGTTATGTTTTGTATAATCTTGAAATCATTTAATCTGAGATAATTTTGTCCATTTCCGAGATATAATGCCACCACAAAATACCCCCCCCCCACAGGTCCTTTCCTCCTTGAAACAAGCATTGGTACAATAATTTAGAAAATATGTATCGAAATCACTAAATGCATTATTCTCTTTTTGTATATTAAAATATAAATGAGTTGATATAATGTAGTTGCTGTCATTGAAGAAAACTAAAGAACTTTGAAAATAATTGTGATGAAATTTATATTTATATAATATATAATTTGAATAACGCTTTAAACTTTTCGTGGATTTAACAATTAAATAAAATAAGCCTGATTGAAAAGATATCACATATACATTTTTTGTACTCAATATGTTTTTATGAATTTGTGTACACGAAAAATTAATTAAATACACAATATTAGATAATCGATATTTGAATTTAAAACGGTAAATGATTTCGAAGAAAACCCAATTAAAATACAAAAAGCTTATTGTTCTTAAGGGCTCTGAATGTATTTTCCGTTTGATTCATTGTAAATTATAATATTATAATAATAATAATAATAATAATACCTAGTGAAAATATTAGTTAGCGTTCCATTAATTTGACATTGGTACAATTGAATTTTAACAGCACAACACAATCCCATCTAATAAATAATTGAATCAATGTTATAGTTATAAATAATAATTATTTATTTATCTCACTGCCCGGGGGTAATTGTTTAATAATATCAATTATTGCATTTATATTTTTCATTTTTACAACAGCGATAATATAAGAACCGTTATATTTTATCTAAAATCACACACTAAGTCTACCTACAGGGTAAACGTTTGAAATTTAAATATTTGTTGTACACAAACAGTTTTACGAATGTAAACACAACGTCTAAAACGTTAAAGTCGTCGTGATCTGTGGATTGGACCACATTGACCTGGAAGCACAACGCTAATTTGTTTACCATCGATGAGCGATAATACGGTTGCGGACTGGACGCATATAACAACCCTTTTAGTGTCCTCGGATAAACCCGATGATGGAGTGTTAAAAGTTCCATTTTGGTTAGTAAAAAATAATAACAATAATAATAATAATAATAATACTGTTTACGTGAATTTCAACATCATCAGCTTCGTTTATATTCCTATCGAAGCGAGCACAAATCAACCTTAATTGATTTACTCTTGGAATGATCATTTACCAATGCCTATTTTTGAAAAGGCATTAAACTATTTTCTGGATTTTTACCAACATGATATTGTGCTACTACTATAGAATAATGAAAGTCTTACATATTTCACGGTTTTCACTATGGATTTCTATTCTTTTTTGGACGAGATATCTACTGATGGTGGATGTATAACGTTTGAGGTAAACAATATTTTAGAACTACCACTAGTCTAGCTAAGCTTAATGTACTTGCCGAGATGTCATTTCACAATTTTTCATGAGATGCAAAAGCAATATTGAAAAACGTAAATCAATACCAAAACAAAAAAAAAAAAATTCTACTGAATTGAAAGTTTAAAGTTTTATGTGATTTTCGTGAAAAAAAAAAAAAAAAAAACTTTATTAAAAAAGGCAGTTCGAAGAACCTATTGACATTTTCAAAAAAAAAAATATTGCAATCAGAATATTAAGTTGAAAGTTGTGGTTGCTTCATTATTAAGATAATTTAAAAAAAAGCCGGACATACTTCGCACGATGGGTGTACTTCGCACGACGGGTGGTATTCTCTTGACGGGTGTATTAAATTTTAAAGAAACGATAGATCATTTCTTCAGTAAAACGATTCTGAACGAAGGAAGTTAATAATATAAGAAAAAAAATGTCCAAAATTTTTTTTCACATTTTCAAAATTTTCTTGCGCCAAAATCTTTTTTATAGGATTTTCTATCTATGTTTAAATTTTAATAAAATTCTGATCAAAAAATTATGGTTTTTGAGTCGTTTTTGTCAAATTTTTGGTATTTTTTTCAAAAAAAAACATTGAAGAATTGAGAAATTCAAAAAATGACCTCTTTAAAATACAATCTAGAGGCGAATCGGGTATCAAAAAGTTATTGATCGAAACTTTTGGACAAGGATTTCTATACGAAAAGTTGTACACAGAAGAAAAAAATAAACATCATTGTAAAAACACTAGCTTCTTCACTTCATTCAGAATCTAAAATAGATATTTCACATTTGAAAATAATAATAAATATATTTTTAATAATAATTAATATTTATTTTAAATTGCACATTTAAAAAATAAAAATCATATTTAAGTATTTTAAATCTACAGAAAAAAGTTTAAATTGTAATAAGAAAATTTTCATATGACACCCTTTATAGACCCACTGTATGTACAGTGATGCCTAATTTATGAGGACCTTTATTATAAAATAATATATTATAACACATGCAAACAAAATCATAAGGTTAGCTATAAAAAACAACGTAAATAATATTTTAATCTTCCCTGACTGAACACAAAAAAAAAATGTTCATCCTTATAGTTCAAAAATCTTTCCACAATCTTGTATTAATGAAGGTTCGGAAAAAAACGATAAATAGATTTTTCAATGAAACGATTCTAAATAGATCTTCTTCAGTTGGTTATAATGGGCACTTATTTTCAGTTTTATATTAGGTTTGTTTCATAATTATTATTTAATTATAAAATAACCCTCGTCAATTTCATTATTTATGAAAATAATCAGTTTTCATAAATATTATGTATTAATCTTTTATAATTAAAAACTTACCCGTTTAATTTTAGCTAAAAATAAACAAAATTAGATATGTTATACGAATAAGCTTGTTTACAATTTCCATACCTAAAAACTTTAAATTGGACATGTAATAAACATAAAGTAAATCTACTTTCCGTTTGATAAACAGTCATTTGAAACATAATTTAAATATCAAACGCTTGAATAAAATTAATGATTTAGTAATACTTAAAAAAAAAAATTAACCACAGGTAGAAAAAATTATAAAAAAATTTAATGGTATAAAAAAATGTATATATTTATGAAAGGTTTTAATTGAAAAAATCTTTATTTTACATAGAAATGACCATTTTTTTATAAGTTAATTTATACATTTTTTGTTAGTTATAAATTATTTTTACATTAATGCTTAAAAAAAAACATAAAACTATGATAAAACATTGAATTAAGATTTTTCAGGGCCGTTAGAATTACATTTAAGAACAGTTGTTTTACTCAGCGTCTCTCAACTTGGGGTTCCCCACCATCAGGTGGGTCACTAAACCCTTGATTAGGGGTCCCATTAATTAGAAATAATTAAACACTTATGTAAAAGAAATCTTATATTTATATTTTTTTAATAATTAAAAAAATTAAAAACATATTTAAAGCAACATTTTATGAGATATACATTTAAAAGTATGCTTAATCGTGGTTTGAAATTTGGAACACATAAAAGTAAATTAATTTATTGTGGTAGCAGACGATTTCTGTTCTTAGTTTTTTAATCATTGACTTATATACTAGTATAGAACTAAGTGTATTTAATAGAATAGTTTAATAGAAGAAAAGCATTTTTAACATAAATAAGTGGCGAATGGAATCAATATTTTCAATGCCTTTTCTATTTATTTTACTGAGCAAGCATATTTAAATATATTTTTATTATATTTAAATTTTGAAATCAAATTGTAAGAAGTTTTAATGGTTTATTAAACTGTACAGCTTAATTGACTCAGATTTGGTTGTAGATTTAAATTTCTCAGCTGACAATTGAGCAACTTCTAGATAATAAGTTTTCGTCAGATAGATTAAGAACTCTTAATATTCGAAACGTCATCACTGTCACTTGACAAGTATTCCAATAGCTGAATTTTCGTAAATACTTATGAGCATCAAATTCCTTTGTTTTTCCCAAAAGTCCACTTACGTAAAGTGAGCCTCCGCCAGGAGTTCTAAAATTGCTAACACACGTTATTTATAAATACACACTAGAAAATGTTTTCGTATACCGATACGTAAAATATGGTTAATCATTAATGATATATTAATATATTTTGTGAATAGTAAATCAGATTATTAAGCTGAAATAATTTTTTATTATAAGGGGGTCTTGAAGTAACCGACTTTATTTTTTATCTATTTTGGGGCTCAAGACACTAGAAATATTGAGAACCGATGGCTTAGCTCATAATATCAAAAATTTGATATATTATTTGGAAAGGACATAGAAAAAAAAAAAAAATTATAAATCCAATTTTCTATATTATTCTTAAAATGGCAAATTTCTTTTCTTTTCTCTTTTTTTTCTTTTCTTTTTTTTTTTTTTTCATTTTTGAGTCTATATTACACTATTGTTGATAATGGTTGAAAATGTCAAGGAATATTCACTCCGTTAATGATTAAGATAATTTTCCACATAAACATAAAAGCCAATAAAAGGGGTTCTTATTAGAAATGAGCTAATAAACAACCAGTTACACATTCAATATTGGCTCG
Organism: Stegophylla sp. TES_Ste_2020; assembly: GCA_025469315.1. Classification (NCBI taxonomy): domain Eukaryota; kingdom Metazoa; phylum Arthropoda; class Insecta; order Hemiptera; family Aphididae; genus Stegophylla; species Stegophylla sp. TES_Ste_2020. Next base: position 50,358 of record JAIPRM010000506.1, read on the forward strand.
CCATAGATAAAATAATATTATAAAAATGTCGTGTACGGTAAAAAATATTGTAATTAAAATATTACATTACCATTGTTTCTAATAACCATGAATTCGTGATTTCTATATAATCAATCTCATTTTCAAATTGCGTCAAATCTATGTTATAATACCAGCTTGAGTTAAACCGATGAAGTGTCACCTGTTTTTTGACAGTACGTCTGGGTAAAAGCTAATTTGAGCCTTTCTTTTGTTTCTATTTTTATGTTTCTATTTCTATTTTTTTTTTTTTTTTTGGGGGGGGGGTGAATCCTATATATCTATCTCTAGGAAAGAGTTAAAAAGTTTTTTTTTACTCATAAATCTTTTAAAAAATGTATTTATCATTCTTTTACATATTCTAAAAATTTGAAGATTGAAGTTACTACTTTGTCACTATTTTCCATATTTTATTACTTAGTTAATAATAAAAGTGCGATAATCCAGTAATAATTAAATAATATAATAACTTTTTATATGATTATTTAACTGATATTTTTATTTTTACTCAAACAAAAAAGAATTATCACCATAAACTTACCATTTTGATTAAAATACAAACATAGTAATTAATTGAATAGCTTATAGATCAAATAAATAATAATCATAAGTTGTGAACACTCGAATAGTTTAAAATGTTTTTGACACATTAAATGACATGATTTATTATTATAAAATAATCAGAACTGTCAACGTACGTCAAAAGTGATTAAAATTCAATGAAATAGAAAAAGTTACGTACTTAAATTCTAATGAAATCCTTGAAATATACTTATTGACAAGTTATAAACAATGCATAAAATTAATTGTATCCAACTTTTATCACGTAGTATGTGGAAAATCTGAGCATGGATAAAATATGAAGTTAAAAATGGTATATTACTGTGAATTAACAGACCATAGTGAACAAAATTATTGATCAAAAAATATTTTGCAGTGGCGACTACCATCATCAATTCCACAAATACGTCACTGCGTTTGGATAAAATTTTTAAATGAACTATTTATCTGTTTGATAAAGCAAAATAACGTGGTGAAATTTCCGGCTATATTTACATTTATTTTATAAAATTTAACGTTTTAGAAATCAGCACCGACAGACCAAAAAAAAAGACATTTGGGAGTGGATTTTAGGGATAAACCCCGTCCAGTAATATTTTTATCCCATGATATAGTAATAGGTATATGTAATGAGAATAGGGTCAGGATGATTATGACTTTGCATATTTTTTTTTGGTTGTCCTATTACATGTATGCTTAGATAGAAATTTATTGTATGATATCTAGGTTCACAAATGAAAATTTTATTTTTCATATATTTGCATATTTTCCAATTTTAGCTTCTTTCTAATTTTATGTTTTTCGATACAAAGTAGCAAAATAAAAAATTTAAGTTTGTTTACCTATAATCTATATTTTAAACAAGTTATTCAAAAATTATCGTTTGTTTATTGTCAGGAATTTTATATTGCTATTCGGAGATGTACATAAAAAGTTCAATATAACTAGCCTATTGTAACAATGATATTTATCTTAAAAGATTATGTTATAAGAATTTATCAGTTATAATTTTTAGTTCAGTTAGTTTCCATTTCGTAGTGAATCTACATCGGCTATATCGTTTAGTGCGCGTGATATAGTTGTGTTTTAATCGTCTAAAATAAAAATATCCAAAGTGAAAAGCTTAGATTTAGGTAATTAAAATATAAACATTTGAATGCATGTTTTTCTTTGCATAATTACATATATATTTAGTCTTTTGTTATTGCATAAACATCCTAACCCTCTAGTTATTACCAATTTATCCGTTATCGGATAATAACTGTAGGTAAAATAATTAGATTATTTCGACATTGTAAAATTAAAATTCAACTATTAAATACTGCGGATTATAAATAAAAAAAATTTGGGAGGGATTGCAGCCCCCCTGGATAAGCTGCTAGGGTAGCCGGATAACCATTAGCAGTTTATTGGCTATCCCACAGGACACACCTACTATTTTGCTATGTTAAACATTTATTAAATCTCAAGTCGAAAAAAATTATTAATTGATATTATATGAACTTAAAATATTCTAATTTTATGTATTTTTAATTAAATATATTATTATAACATAACAATTACTACAATTAGTATCACATTGTTAAAATATTGATACCTCATTACGTGACTTATTTTAGTGAGGCCTCAAAATTGCTGGTGATGGGAGTAATAATTTAAATATCATACTAAATAAAATTTTTGGAAATTTTGGTTAATTTGGAGAGGATATTGGTATAAACTTAAAAATTTTGAAATAAGACACAAAAGTTTTTTCCGAGTTTTAAAAACGATAGCAATGCGGTCGTCTTTTGCGATTAATTTTGCATCATGAAAGGAATTGAGTTATACTAAAATTAGCCACAATAAACATTGATTTTGGGAAAAGATCCGCCGCACTGGTAAATTATTACGTTCCCGTTGCTGGGTAAAAATTAAGTACTAATTATTGATATTAAATAAAACGCACATATTTGTCAAAATTGATTTTATACGTGCACACGTAATTTTTTTTTCATTTTATTTTCATTAACAGTTGTTTTTTGCTTAAATATAATATGTATTAATTAAACGTTTTAACTTACCCCAAAAACTCTATGAAATTCTATCCAAACTTTCCGCGAAAAGGGTCAAAATTATACCCACGCGTTCGCCTGTCCACAACAACCATTCTTTTCCACTTGCCCACCCCTTCTCCACGGCTGTCCCAACACTGTCACACTGTCACTCGCGGTATTGAAAACAATAATTAAAAACCAGTGAAACTTACTTTTGGCCACCCGTCGAACTTTATCTGACCCCTCTTCTTGGCCGTGTCGCATACCATGTTCAACCGGGCCTGTAATTTGTTCACGTTCACCCGGTAGTGCGACACGTCCACCTTTTCGCCCTTTTGTCGCATGGCTTTCAACTGCATCGCGGGTGTGGCGTCACAGTCACAAGTGATGGTCTTCGGGTGGGCAAAAAAAACATACAAATAAATAATATACACAAAACGAATAGAAAAACGGGGCAAAAAAACCGATTCAAGTCGTTTCCAACGCGATTTGTGGACGTCGCGGGGACGTGGACCGCAGCACGGGCTAGGGGGAGGTTTTATTTTTTCATAGATTTTTTTTCACATTGTACTCACAAGAAATTCTGCGAGTTCTTCACATTGTGCACATTCCTCGCATTTTGGGTATACGTTATGCATTGCAATGTGGGTGTGAATTCTTCCGGGTCGTACTTGAGGGACGCGAAAAGGTGAGTATACGTGGATAGCACCAAAAATTATCTTTCCCCGGCAAAAAATGAGGTGTTCAAAATAAGTTACACCAATGTTTTAATCAGAAAATTTTCTATTTTGCGAGATACACTTCTTTACACGATATATATATTTTTTTAATCCAACTTAAATTAAGTGTAGAGAGACCATACTAAGAATTCTGACTTTACATATTCCTGACCACATAGTCTTGATATAGGTATTATATAGAATAGGTAACTTCGCAGCACGAGGGAAGAAGTAAAGTTTAATTTCATAAAACAAATTAGAAACAGTATAAGCCTATTAACTAGTTACTATTTTTTGATACTCTGAAAATGAAACTAGACTGTGAAAAATCGATGATCACCAGTGGTTATTTCTTAAGACATTACGTACAGTACACTTTTTAATTTATATTGACTGGGATTGTCAAATAAAGTGCTTAACCTTATAATGGTTTTTAAATTGATATCAGACGTCAATAAAAATGTTATAATATTTCTGGCTAAGCTAAGTTTTTATTGTATTTATTTTTATATTTTAGATTCTGTCGAAGTGAAGAAGCTAGTAGTGTTTTTACAATGATGTTTCTTTTTTTTTTTTCTGTGTACAAATTTTCGTATAGAAATACTTGTACAAAAGTTTCGATCAATAACTTTTTGAAACCCTGTAGATTGTACTTTAGATTCGCCTTTAGATTGTACTTTAGAGAAGTCATTTTTTGAATTTCTCAGTTCTTCAATGTTTTTTTTTTAAAAAAACTACCCAAAATTTGACAAAAACGACTCGAAAACCATCATTTTTTGATCAGAATTTTATGAAAATTTAAACATAGATAGAAAATCCTATAAAAAAGATTTTGGCGCAAAAAAATTTTGAAAA
>JAIPRM010000507.1:0-54473 GCA_025469315.1 Stegophylla sp. TES_Ste_2020
GGATTGAGGCGGCACAGCCACGCCGTGCGGCGCCGCCTAAATGTTTATCGGTTATAATAACCGAAAATATTGAATTATCAAAATAGAATAAAATAGATAGAAAACTATTGTTGCATGTGGATTTTAACTCACACCATCGTATTCAGCGTCGAAAAATATATAAGATGCAATAAAACATTATCAACCTTCAGTAATTAAATGCTTATATTATATAGATATTTCGTAATATCTGTCTGTATTTCCTATAATTCATTTTTCAGTCAAACCCTTGTAAATACGAAACATATAAAATGTAAGAGTACCTGTAAACAAATAGTTAGAAATATTTAGTACATTTATGAAAAATGAGATAGGAAATCAATATGAATTATATTTATGATTGATTATGAGTTTTAAAATGGAATGATAAAATAATTGAAGTAGTCTGTACTATGATTGTAACTTGTAAATATATTTACAACTGTGGTTATTTTGCGTACCTAGTTATAAGTATTTATACGAAATTAAATAGGTATGCAATAAAAATTAATAAAATACATTTATCTATTAAATGCTTCATTGTGTGTAAAAAAAAACTGTTAAAGTTTTTTGTGGTTTAAACCACATTATATTAAATACCATAAAATGAATAAAATAATAACTTGTAGTCAGTCAAAATGTAATTTTATTTTTAATTGAAAAAAGTGTTCATAGGATAATGACACGAAAAAGTTTAAAAAGATTTATTTCGAGTGAAGCAAGAAAACAATATTTTTGTTCTAATTTAAATTCACTGGACATATTGGCGTAATTAGGATAAACAATTTAAAAGAGGAGGGGAACAAATATGTTTATTTGATTGATTTTGCCCCTCTTCCTCAATGAGTATTAATTTTATCCAACTTTTCCAAAATCTATGGGGTTTTGAATGGTTGTGGGGGGATAATTCCCCCTAATTGTACCTATGACTGGGTATATAATTTCCCGTCCTGGATTTATTTCCCACTCTACTTCCAGATTATATCCCCTCCCATCATAAATTCCTGGGCACGCCACTGTGCGAGTATAACAATTCTGGTAACTTGTAGAAAATATTCTAGAACTTTAATCTTTCCGCCCATAAAAATCTGTTGATATTTATCTTTCTGTGATGTTCGTCTCTGCGAAATTCTTTCTTTTGAATAAATGTTTTGTTTGTATATTTAATTCATACAATTATCTCGATCACCCAATGTATGTGGCCATGTGGGCGTGTTCAGAATACTAGTGCAGGCTTTCAGGCTGTCGATAGATCTCGAGTAACAAAATATACAAGATGTCTCACTATGTATATCGCAATCAATGTAAATAATTTCCTTTAAAAAATTTTTCATGACTAATTTAAAACTATATTAACACCACATTTTTATATACTTTATGTAGGTACGTTATTTTTTTTTTTTTTTAATTTTTTGATGTTTTTAAACAGCGACTACTATTTTTAATTCAGAAATTTAAAACAAAATTTATTTTCTGAAAGATTTAATATTTAAGTTTTCATTTTTTGATCTATAGTGTAAGACAAATTCATACTTATAGGTATACACATTTAAAGTTTAGAGTAGCGAAGTGAAAAAGCATGGACTGACCTACAAAAATTAGTTGCCACTAAATCTGCTACTCTAGAATTTAAATGTGTATTTATAAAAAAAAAAAACAAAAAACCTCAACAGTCATTTAGATGCTAGTGTAGCGTGCGATCTACCATTTCATTTTTGGTGTAGCGAGCGATCTACCAGAACGCTCACTACACGCCTGTTTGTGGTGAACGCGATTTGTATTTCAGTACACAATATATAATGATCGAAATGTCCCCACGTTGCATAACAAGCTGAGAGGTATTTTTTAAGTGCGGAATGAACACCCGGTAAAGTAACCTACGTTTGTAGACTATATTATATTGGAGTAGAATTTTGTATGTAGACCGCATATCGGAAAAAGGACATTGAAAAAATACTGAAAAGAACACTGAAAAAAAGTATTTTGAAATTATCGCCTCAAAATATTTTGCCAATCAGAGCACTTCAATTCACAACTCTAATAGAGATACCATACGGGACACATTGTACTCAATATGCAGTGATACAGGTACAACACATAATAAGCGATAGATTGCACGCTACACTAGCACTAATTATTCACAAAAAAAAATGGTACAAATGATTTTACTCCATAAAAATGTTAGGTTAAAAAAACCTAACCTCTGGATCAAATTATTAGTTAATTTACTGTACACATTCAAATTACATAAAAATATACTAAAACTAGTTGTTTTTAAGTAAATTTGCATAGAACTGATATTTTCAGTTTCGCCAGTGGTCGAAAGTGTACCATGCAACTCTTTAATTTTTCTCCGGAACTATAATTTTGTTCCACCACTCAGCACATACTCCAAACCACCCACCTCCATTTTCTTAATCTGGGTCGAACACATTATTTTCACTACAACTTAAACGAGGTCTGGTTTACTAGAGAAAACTTACCAAAGTACCTGTACAATGAATGAAATTATAGTTAAAAATACGGTATGAAAAAAGAAATAAAAACAAAACTTAAAAAAAAAAAGTGTTTAATGATTATAGGTACAATATTATCTACTATTTTGTACATTGAAAATGTTAAATAGAAAAAAAATACTTATTTGTCTAAGACAAATAAAACTGACACATGACCTTAAAAAGAATAATAATAGTAACACAATAATCAAAGTTACAATAATAATAATAACACAATAATCAAAGTTATAATAATAATAATAATAATAATGACAATGAAGACAAAAATAAAAATAAAACAGTGGCGATAAGTCTCATCCATTATCGCTTTGTTAAAAAAGAAAGAGAATAAAGAACAAAATGTATCCACTTATGATTTTCGAAACACTGATGTGTGACACGATGGCTGGCGGAACTGAAAAAAAATTGGGGGGAGGAGATCTAAAAAGATTAATATATATATATATTTTATTTTTATTTTTTCTGATTATTAAATTTAAATATTTTTATCAAATTTTCCACTTTTTAATTAATTTTGAGGGGTCCGGACCACTGGATCCCAGTTAGTCATGGAGCTCACTATACCCAAACGCTCTATCTTAAAGGACGAGAAAACGATTGAAACCTCCGTTTATGGACACTCCTCTACACAAAATGAGTTTGTACAGCACACGCAAGTACATCATTTTTCTTCAATGAGTGTCCGGTCACAGAGGTTTTATCGTATCACCGAGGTACTTCAAGTTAGCAAGAAAATAGCGTAAATTTAAATTATATCAAAAATTGTATATATTATTATCATATTACATGAACGCTATAAAACGCGTAAGATAAAGAAAAAGTCGACAGCTAAATGTGCGAACAAGTTCAAAGCAAAATATCTGCGAACAAAGTGTCACACGTGAGTGTTTCGAAGATAATATAAAAATAACGACTATGAAAAATAAAACATTTTTTTTTTTTTTTAATTATTAGCTACAAATATTATAACTAAAGAATGAAAGTAAAATAATATATATATATATACAGAGGCGTATTTAAGAGGGGGGCCGGACGGGCCTGAGCCCAATCCTTGACCAATATTGTTCTGTATCGGGGATATATATCATTATTCATTAAAATACATTTATTATAAGACGACTCTGAATGAAGGAAGTTAATAATAATATAAAGAACAATAATAGTAGTCATTTTCAACACACCCATCAAGAGTATCTGACCCGAAAAGCGAAGAATATCTGTGGTGTGAAGTATGACCGGCTTTCTTGTCTGTACTTAACTTAAATTTTTTATGTAATAAAGAAAAAGAAAAAAAAGTGTTAGAAAAATGTCCAAAATTTGTTTTTATATTCCAGAATTTTCTCGCGCCAAAATGTTTCTCATATGTCTATCTGTCTATCTATATTTAAATTTTCATGAAGTTAGAATTAATATTTGTTAATGTTTGTTGATGGTTTTTGAGTCTTTTTTGGTAAATTTTGGATAGTTCCCCACCCAAAAAAAAATAATAATAATAATAAAATTGAAGAATTGAGAGATAAAAAAAAAAAATAACCTCTTTAAAATACCAACTAGAGACAAATCTGGTTTCAAAAAGTTGCTGATCGAAACTTTTAGACAAGTAATTCTACAAGAAAAAATGAATACAGAAAAAAAATCATTATAAAAACACTAGCTTCTTCTCTTCGTTCAGAATCTAAAAACATTATTATACATTTAATTTAATTTATAAAATAATTATCAACTACTGTATCTTAGCCAAAATTAGCTAGATAAAAAAAATGGGTGCATTTTATATTTTATCTAGAGTCTCAGTCCCCCTTCTGACATTTCTAGCTACGCAACTGTATATATATATATATATATATATATATACATATAAAACAAAGAGAGAGAGAGAGAGAGAAATAACGAACCGCGTAGGAAATATGTGACGAGTTTAAAATCGAAACAAGTGTTGCGGATGTGTTTTAAAAATGTTTGCTGTATTAGTAATATAACAGAATATAACAAGACTTAGGCTAAAGAGCCTTAAAACTAAAACTTATGACTACATATTATGATCATCTGAATATATTATTCCCTACGTGTTCATATGACTTAACAATTATACACATACAATTGGCACTCTTATTAAAATACATTTCCTAGTACGCCTATATACATACAAGGGCAGATACAGGAAATATGGTGGGATTGCGCTGCTATACCAACGCAATTTAATAAATAAATTTCTTTTTAATTTTAAAAAAATACACAGCATAAATTACCTGCGTAATTTTGAATATTCTCAGTGATTGATTGAAATAATTTTTTACGCCTAACACATGTATACTACTTTAAACCAGGGTTGTCCAGCCCAGATTCATCATACTTTTACATAATGTGCATAATTTTATTGCAGAATATTTCCAATGTCGTCAATTTATATTAATGTGTTATTTGTTGTAATGATACCTCTTTAGCGGATAGAAGTATTCTGATATAAAAGTACAATAGACTACTTAATATCGACCAGTTTTTCATCTATGAATGATAATAAAATTAATAATAAAAATTTGTAATGTTTAAAATTTTACTCAACATTTTTTTTTTTTTTTTATTAGATATCTAGTAGGGGGGTATACATTTAATTTTGTATGTGGCCCACAGGATTATAATTCATTTCCAAAGTAGCTCATAGGATCGTTTGGGTTGGACACCCCTGCTTTAAACTAACTTTATATAATTATATTACACTTTTTGCAAAGCCAGATTAAGGAGGAAGCTAATAGAGCTATAGCCCAAAGTCTCTAAAGAAAATAAGGACTAAACTGAAACTGAAAGACGTTGATAATTTTTTTTACTCATTAACGAGATGAAAGTTTTAAACTTCATAGTAAATCACAACATTTTTTTCTTAATTTTGCTTATCTTGTCATTAGTAAATAATTAGACTCCAAAGTGTTAAAACTCAGGTCTACTATTTGAATTAATCTGGCTTTGATTATACATATTAAAATATCTGTTTTGTGATTATCCCTCTTTTTTTTAATTTCTAGATCCACTCAGTAATTATTATAATGTGTATATATATATATAAGTTAAATTGAGTATAGCTATTAAAAAATATATTTTATGCTAATACATATAACCATTTCGAATGATACAAAATAATTAGTTTTACATAAAAAGTAGCAGACAAAAAATAATAATTAATAAAAACAATCATAAGTAATATCCTGCTCATACGATTACACTGTTTAAATTTTAAATTATGTAAATATGATTAATATAATGAATATCATAAAATATATAAATGTTATTAATAACTCACCAGTCTTTGAAAATGATTTATAATAATTTTATGATTTTTCTTTCTTTTTTTTTTTTTTTTTTCTTTAAATACAATTTATGTTATACCTATAGAATACAATAATTATGAATCTTTAAAATCTAATGCACTTATAATTATAACCTATGTCATTGTATGACATAGTTATACCAATACAATTGGTCCGAAATAAAAACAATTATTTTAATTGAGTATAATTAATAATTATAGTTGAAAAATAAATAAATAAAGTAAAATTATAAAGTAATGATAATATAATCTACACGTACATAATATTATCATTGGCGTCACTGCAGTGATTATTTGAAGGTAACAAATTGTATTTTAGTTAATAATAAGTAAGATAAATACATTATTGTAATTTGGAAGGCTAAGCCATCCCTCCTCAGAAAACAATAATAGCAGTTAAAGCTTCCCTAAGATCTTTATTAGGCTCGGCTCAATGATCTTGTAATAAACAGAGTTTAAAGCAATTACATCAACAAATATTTCATTTAAATATAATATTTAAAGAAAACAAATTAGGGCTCGAAACCGGTTCCCAGTTTTTACAGAATACCAATAATTTCTTTAAACTTTAAGAACTGCTAGCTGCTTATCATTTATTTATGCAAATATTTATTCTCAGTTAACAATTAATTGTTACTATAAAAAAATATCTAATTAAAACAATTTACCAGTTATCAGGTACCTACTTCCAATGAATTATTGATTTAATTAATAATTTTCGTTCTTAGTTAATAATTACTAGATGGCAGAATAATATTCTATTAAAAATACCCAAAATAAGATGATAATATTCACTTGAAAAATTGATAATATTCTTTTAATATCCTTTAAAAATCATAGTAAAATAGGTATGCAAAATATATGCTTTTACATTAATATATGAAAAAATTTTCTGAAATTCAAAATTTGCCTTCTTAAGCAAAAATGAATGTATTGCTATAAAAAATATAAATGACATAATAATATTTAGATAAATTGTGTCTTACACCTACGTAGTTATGAATTGAATTTGTTTACATGCATCAGACGCACCTATTACAAATAAGTACTAACCTATTCTAACTGATGTAGATCACTCGATATAAAACAATTTAATAACTTGCTGAAATAATTTTCATTCAATTTTATTATTTTATTTACCAAGAAGTACTATGTTGATATTATAACTTGAAAATTTTACAAATTTTCAAAATATCAAAAATCCACAAAATTAATCAATATATTCTCTATTATTCTTTATTATACGAAATATTATTTTATTATAAAATACTCTCAAACATGCAAAAAACAAGTGGTCATTAATTTATATGTTAAACTATTTGTAAAAATATTAAACCCCCATCTGACAGCATAGACTAAAAAAAAATAAACAAAAGAATATTATTCTAACCTCTACTAATTACCATTAATTCTTTATTTTTATCACCATGCTAATACCCATCGGTATGATGTGTTTGCAATATTTAGATGTTCACAATTTGCAAACGTTTTTATAATTTACATCATGTTGATAATTATTGGTAATCGTTTAGTTTTTGGAGCAGTAATCACTTAATCGGTAGCATATTATTTTGAATTTAGTATCAATAACTGGTTACTACCATTTAATAATAGGACCGTCCAAGACCGGTATTACATTTTTTTTTTTTTTTTTTTGGTATTTCAGAAATATTGATAACGGTTTCTAGCTTTTTATTTTTTTTATTTTAAATTTTAAAATATCATTTTTTAATTTTATTTCATTAATTTTGTAACCAATGAACATACCAACACAATTAAGTAATGACGATTTTTAAAATAAGAGTAGTTTAGGGATAGCAAAGATGACTACTTTCCTTGACACTTTCAAGTGACGCCTATGAATATTGTACTTAATAGAATATGTTATGAATACAAATATCAATGGGTTTTGATGACATAATGGAAAACTATATAACTAATATACATATGGTTAAAAGTATGAAAAATATAAACAATAAATTTGGGTATAGTAGAATATCTATCACAAAATATCACAAATAAATAACTAGCTATAGAATTATAAAACTATAAAACTCATAAAACGGTTTTCAATAATACTAAATATACTTTGTGTCGCATTCGCTCCACCACTATATTACACACACACACACACACACACACACACACACACACACACACACACACACACACACACACACACACACACACACACACACACACACACACACACACACACACACACACACACACACACATTCACGCGCGCGAGCGTGGACGATTATACTTAACTTGATAATATGCCAAAAAATATGATATACCTATATAATGTACACATTATGTAAAACGTAGTCGAGTACCTAGAACATTCATACAACTAATCATACCCTCTTGCACATGTACAAAATAAACTCACTTGATTATTTAAGTAGACATAGTGGAAAAAGAGTATGACCGTCGAAAGGCTTCTAATCAAAATTCTCAAAAGAATTAAATGACAATTAATATTATATATAATATTGTACCTAATTATTACATAAAAACATCTATGCCTTTGAATTTTTTTTTTCTAATTTTTTATTTATTTGATTTTTTTTAGTTGTAAACAACAATTTAAAGATAATGATGCACACTTAAACATAAGCGTATATATTTTCATTAAGACATCCAATTTTAGTTGACGGGCAAAGACAAATGAAATTGGTTACGAATGCACTCTCTACAGTGGCACACGTGTTGGTACCTATTATTCATTTCTAATAATTATAAATTATTATTGCTCGTAGAGATCAATCGAACGCGAATGTAACAACTGCATACAAAAATGAGGAGAAAAAAGCTTCGTTTTTTTTAAAAAAAACTAGTGGTAACAATAACATTTAAAGATAATAATAGTAACAATAATAATATCATATTATAATAAAGGTATGTGGAAAGGAGAGAATTGGTGGAGGGGATATGAGGCGGTCGATTAACACTGTATAATTGGCGTTATATCTATACATCTATTATGTTGTACAGTGATCAAATATGTTTGCGTACAATATATTATATGAGTTATTAGCTAATAGAAAGATTGGTCAATAGCTTAGTAAATTGGAGCACAGAAATAATATTAAACTTGCGAGCTTAAAATAAAATTAAGATTTCTTTTAGAATTGTGTTCAACACTATACAACAAAAACGTATAGCCGGCGATCTAATTGATAGGTATATGATTATACGAACAAACGAAAAAGGTTGGAGGATAAAGAGATAGCAGGATAGTGGAGATAATCAAAACAAAAAAAATAAACTATAAAAGATCAGAAAAAAAACAATCAAAAACTTAGCTTTTTCGTCTAGAATAAATTGTACGACAGCGGCCGGAGAGAATACATCCGCCGCTACGGCCCAAACACGACGACGGATCGACGGTAGCGAGAATGACACGTATGGCTGCTTTGACGTGAGAACGGCGCGGCAGCAACCCTCCGGCTGCATAGCGTTTCAGTGTTGTCGATGAGGAGGTGGTGGAGGGAGAGGGGGAGGCGGCGGTGGTTGAGAGGACGGCGCGCCGAAATGTTTAGCGGTCACGGCTGTAGGAGAAGAGGCCATTTTACTCGTACTGTCCGGTACTACACCTCCTCTGTTGTGTTTGAATTTCCGGTTAAAGAAAAACCGGCCGCTAACGGATTTTGCCGATTTTGGTTTATCCGCCGTTAGCGACATAATATCCTGTTTGCCCGTGATAGCAGCGGTACCAGCGTTGGTCGGCTGCTGCACTTGTTGTTGTTGTTGTTGTTGTTGTTGTTGATCCCTTTCTTCGGCTATGCGAGGCAACGACCCATCTGCCAACGAATACACCGTGCCATTGCAACTGTTGCTCTTATTGACCGACGACTTTTCGGTTCCAGCGGCCACAGCAGCAGCATTGGCGATTTGCACGGGAGCCGACGACGGTTTCTCCACCAACCGCGGGACGGCAGCAACCTGTACGGAAGGGGTGTACTTTGTCGTGGTGGTCGTGGTGTACTTAGTGGTGGCGGCGGAGACGGTACCCCCGACCGTTTTGGCTGCGAGCGGCGAGTCGGCGCCGGCGGAGGCAGACGCGGCGCGCATGCACATCGGCGGTGACTTGGTGGTGACGGTGACGCGGGGTGCATGGTGCTGTATGGTAGTCACCTTGAGCGCGGTGTCGCACAGCGGCGATATGGAGTTGCACGACTTGGTGGTTTCGGCGGTACGCGGGTGCAACCGGTCGGGAGACAGGGCGCGGCGCAGCAACGGCGAACCCGGTTCGGACGTCTTGCACGGCCGACCGAACGATGCGCCAGTGGACGTCTTTTTCACGCCCGTGGACGATAGAACCGAGGTGACGGCAACGGACGTAACGCCGGGCGAGCCCAACAGACCGCCGCCGCCGTCAGATGAGGGCGTGGACAGCAGTGACGACGGACTGTATGACTGTGTGGTGTTGGAGCTGCCGGGCTGGTGGCCGGACGAGAACGTCAACGGGCTGGGAGACCGAGTGGGAGACTGAGGCAGCGGGCTAGGCGACGGCGTGCGTGCAAGTGGCGATAAAGGTATGTGCCCGACGGATTTGCGCCGGTTCGGCGAATGCAGATTCTTGGAGGCCGAGTGCAGCTTGTGCTTGAGCCCGTGCAGCGTGGACGGACGCTGGTACGGCGTGGTTGAGTTGGGTGTGACGGTCGGTGATGAGTTGGCTGAAGAGCTCGACGAGCTGGTGGACGACGAGTAGTCGGCAACCGCCGACGACGTTGAAAACGACAACGTCGACGGCGATGGCGACGACGATTGCGACGCAGCTGCTGTGGTCGCCACCACCCCACCGCATCCGGCAGTCGACATTATAACCTGTGGTTGAAGAGCACTCGTAATAGTCGTCGACACGGGAATGGCGCGGTTTCCCAAAAGCGCCAGCTGCAAAAACGAAAACAATAGTTGTGATCAATAATAAGCATAATTTTTTTATTTGATCTCTAAGCACGTGACGACTGTCACAAAATCCACGATCATCTACCTATAACACAACTGTGGTAAAAATAATCACAATAATTATCGGGCACACGTTTTAGAAATGTGAAAGTTTAACCCTTCCGTATTTTTGTTTATAGTTGATTACTGTTTCAACCTTACGACAAATCCATTACCTACCCCAGAAGCACCTATACGAGATTTTTGGTGTCATGGAGCACATTGTAAACCAGGGGTGGCTTTTTTTGGCAGAGATCTACTAAGAACAAATTTTTCTTTTAAAAATCGACTTTTATAATTTGTTTTTAATAATTACTGAGTATATTGGGTATAAAGATGATATCGAATTTTCTCAGCGGTAGCCATTTTATTAAATTTACAGAAAATAAATTTTAATAAGATCGACTTTGAGATCGTTCGCGATCGACTGTTTGGCCGCCCTAGCTGAAGAACAGCATTTCCCTGACTTTTTCTCTGCCGGACCCTTTCGAGTTAATAAAAATTAAAATTAAAAACAATAATATCGATAATATCAGTATTTTCATTTTTATAGATAGGTACTTAGTGTATTTTTAATTTATGTTCGCGGGCCCCTAAAGGTCCACGGACCACAGTTTGGGAAACACTGCTGTAGACTATTAACACAAGGACTTTATTTTACACATTTTTAACATATTATTCCAGATGGTTTCACAGAAAACCGAATGCAATCATTGAAATCATTACAACCTTTAAAATAAACGACAGAGCTTATTTTACATAACTCCCTGTGGCGACTCATACTTAAGTACAATGGCGAGGTAGAATTTTTACAAGTATTCTCAAAGAAACGATTAAATAAACATTAAAGCATTCCGAAACATCTCTATAATTATAAAAACACAAGAAGGTTTTAATCCCTCATATGACGCACTATCAGTAGATTAAGTAAATTTATAACTCACTAATTCACTATTTTATTACAAACTAATCTACTATTTTATTACACACTAATCCACTATTTTATAAGACACTAATCCACTCGAAAATTCATTTCTATTCGAGAATTACATTATGCGCATTATTGATAACAGTAATTCATTCAAAAGCAAAAACATAAGGAAAAATAGGACCAAAACTAATTACGAACATAATTTGCAAAAAAAAAAAAGCATTTTAAATACTATTTTCTCAAGTGATTTCAGATTTTAGGTACCTAAATCATTCTTCCAGTGGCATATTTAGGGGTGGCTGAGCCCTCCCCTTGACCAATATTTTTTATTTTACATAATTATTATATTTTGAAGTATTAGTTATGTGTATTTTACAAATAGAAATAAAAATACTTAGTTTCATTATAACGACAAATTACAGAATTACAAATAATATGTACTTCATTTAATAAAATTATTTGTCTATTACATGCAGGCATAATATAAGATAGGTTTTCTGGCTAGTGATCAGTTTTCATAGTCTAATCCTTCCTAAAAACAATACATTTAATATTTTACATAATACTAATTAACATAAATCTGCCATTATTTGGATTAAACATTATTTGGGTCATAGTTTGTTTAAACACTTATAAAAAATTATTCATTTAGCTCATTTACATCAATATTATACAACGTGTAGAAAATACACACAAGTAATCTTTTTATGACAAAAAATTTCTATTGGATTAAAAATTTAATGTTTTATGGAGTTTTTATTGTAAAAAAATTATTATTTTAGGAATAAATGACTAGTTTCATACAAATTCTAACTTTAAACTGTTTAAACAAATATAAAAGCAAAAGATAACTTAAGATTTTTGAGATTTTTTTCAGGTTCATTAGAAAAAATATTGGTGAGTGCGATTATCTTAAACTTTAAGTTAATAAAACCTACAAGTGTACATTTATTAGACACTACTTTACAAAACACAAAGTTATTCCAAAATTCTGTTAAACCCAAGTGATCATTTTATTTTTTAATTTCTTCATCTGTATTTAATTAATATTGATAATGGTTGAAAATGTCAAATTTTTAGTCCTATTAAATTTGGTGTGATGGCAAAATTAATAATGTTGATTTTATAAAATCTTAGGTTAGGGCATATTTTGCAGTTTTAACTACATTTTTCGACAGATTTTACTTGTTTTTGAAAAAAAATTATTGAGAATTTTGAAAAATTACCTTCTATAGTACCACCTGGGTGTAGTTTCTGATCAAAACATTTACTCTATGAAACTTATGAACAAATATTTCTATACAAAAGTGTTTATACATTTATTTTAATGTTTCATTAAGTATCCCAGCCCACCCCTTCTACATAACTAGCTACGCCACTGCGTTCGTCGTAATGAGATGAGTAAGTCAATAAAAATTTCCAAATGTTATATTATATATTATCTGTTCTGAGTATGGCTAAATTGCATCTATACTTAATTATACATATCATACGTGTGACACAACGCACCCAAATTGCATAAGTGGGTCGACAATTTTAGATTCAAGTTGCGTTCCAATAATTTATAAAACTTACATATTTGCTTGCCACTTTTACAAAATGAAAACAGTAATTTATATAAATAATGTGGTTACACATATATGATGAATAGGTAATATGTATAACATTCATGTACACTAATGAGGCAATCAAGTATTCTGTAAGTACATTGGGGGGGAGAGTGGTCAATATGTTGCAGACAAAGGAGATTGGGAAGTTAGACTCGTACTAACATCAGCTTTCTGATTATGCATTATCTCGTTTCATTAAAATAACATGTTAAATAAATAATAAATTAAGTCTATAATTTATTTTTATTGAGAGACAATTTTTAACGTAAATAATTAAGGGGTCAAGCATTAACTGACATGGTGGGAAGAGCGTCTTATACGTTTAAAAATGTGCTGATGTAATACTTCAACACTCACTAATAAATTTAACTTTAAATTTTTAAGTTAAACCAAATTTTAAATTAAACCCGTACTTTAGATAAGAGATGCTAGAGATTAAATAAATCAAAAAAGTGTTATTTTTTTAGTTTCAAGCTGTCTTATCATTTTTCATAAAATATTCCTTTTCTACATCATTCAGTCATTTGTTTGTTGAATATGAATTAGGCACAAGTATTTACAGCGACAACAATAGAGGACTTAACTCGGATTAATAGCCGACAAAACACAGACACGATTCAATTATTATAATGATACAAGTATATTTTTCTATGGCCAGCATTATTAAAATATGTGTAGGTACACACTGGCATCAGTATAACAAAAAAACGTCATGTAATAACCATACCTGTTGATAATCAGGCGTGCACTTGGTGCTAATCCGTCGGAACAATGACGTCTTATGGCGACGACGGCTCTCGCTAGCCGGCACGTCTTTGCTACGCTGCGTACGCTTATTCCGGTGGTAATGCGGATGGTGATGGTGGTGGTGGCCAAAACTTCCAAGACCCCGGTGTCGTGAGTTGGAAGCCAATTTGCTCTGCCCCGGCTCCCGGCGCCGGCCACCCGTCTTAATAGATGTCAGCTCCAACGGTGTAGACCTAAGCGTGGCCTTGTCACCACCTGAAAGCAACAGCTGCAGCACCTGCGTGTGGTTCATGCCCTGCACTGGTTCTCCATTAACGTGTGTGATCAGATCACCAGGACTAAGGCCCGCTTCAAACGCCGGACTACCCGAGTCCACTGCCTATTTTGAACAGAGACAAGCACAATATTATTATTATAAAATCATAACAATTATGGTCCTAGATAATTTCAAAAATCGATAAAATTATGCATTCTACTATTTTTTGAAATCTCTTTTTTTTTTCCATTCAATTTTATTTATGACAAGGCGTCAAATTTTACTAAATTCAAAATTGGTTAAACTTAATTGCATTATTACTCTTTAAAATACCTTTAAATTACAATAGAAAAAAAAATAAATGTCACCCATTGACTGAAAATGTTAATAAAAAGAAAATAACTTTTTAAATACCACAATATATTTCATAAGCTATATGCTGTGGCAAAATGCATAGTGTGTAGCGTGAGTAATCTCCACATGTTAATGCATACTGTAGAAAAAAAAACATAATTTTGTTCATGTTTTTATGGAAATTCAACAGATTTCTTAAAACTTACTTATACAATAATAAAACGGAAACCTAAAATTTTATATAAAATTGGACAAAACTTAAAATATAAAACAATTTCATTAAAAATTGTTTTATTCTAAATGTATAAATTTCATGAAACAAATTCATGTCTCACCCTGCAATATTCAATTTCTTATTCAAAAGTTTTAAAAGCAATGAAGTTTGAGCACTTAACAAACATTCCAAACTTTTCTACCATACATCAATTTCGTTTTATTTACCATTGGTCATAGCAAATAATTAATTTCATTTAGTGTTTTATGAATTTGTTTCAATTTTTTGCTTCTTTGATTATTTTTTGTTATACAATACGTATATTTTATTCAAAGGCCTCATTTTTCAGAATACCATATTCACAAAGAAATTAAAATACATGATATTCTAACAAACATCTACACCAGTACACACACCATCAGCATATCAAACATGCAAGTTTCAGTCAATGAATTTCTATTGCACATCGGTAAGTGTATATATAAAAATGGGCTGATTATTTATTTCTAAGTCTTATGTTTAATTATTTTTACTCAAAAAATTTATTAGGATGATAAATTATAGAAACTAAGAAAACCCATGAACCACAAAATCAATAAAATTTTAAACACCAACGTACACTAAAAATCAGGACATACATGACACTATGAGTATTCATCGAACCTCGGGACTTGATGAGTGTGTTTGTTAAGTTTTAGACAAATGATAAATTGTTTTTTCAATAAAAAAATTCTAAACAGTACTTCAGTTTGTATAAAACCATTTTATATAAAAATGATGAAGTTCATAATAATGACAAAAAATTTTTTTTTTATTCAGACAGTTTTATATTCCATTACTAGCTGAAAAAATAAAAATAAAAATATTTTTGATGAAAAATTGTTGGGAGGAGAAAACAAGAAAAAAGAATGAAAATTTACTTTCACTAAAATAATTTTCATTTTCTACCCCAAATTTTGGAAAAACTATAGACAATTTCAAAAAATTACCTCTCTTAATTTATCTAGAGGAAAATTTGAATTCCAAAAAATTCTTGTGAAATATTTGAAAGGATATTACTGTACAAAAGTGTTTAAAAAATTTCATTCAAAATTTTAAAGCAAATAAGAAAACATGTTATTTATGCATATTCACTATACGAGAAGGACTTATCGGGCTTATTGGGCAGATGAGATAGATTGAATTTAATGTAGTTTTATTATTAACTTTAATTACTTATTGATAAAACATTATAGTATTATTTTTGTCTTTAAAAAATTACAAATCAACAAATATAATACTTGTTTAATCAATTATTCAACAATATTTGGAATATTTCAAAAATTATATTTATATAACACACAGATTTTAAAAATCAATCATTTTCAAAAATAACTAAGTTTAGTACCAAGTATGAAAGTCTATGATTAAAAAATGTTTCCATAAATAAAAATCATTGTAAAACCACCATTTTCTACATCATTGTAATCAAAATCTAAAATTTGTTGTATACACGACTAAATTTTTTTGAAACAGCTAAACAATATACCAAAACCAAAAAAATTAGTACAAATGAAATATTTTAACAATCATTTTTAAAAGAGTTTGAAATAATGCATATATTTTATTTGTCATCTACTACCTATAACAATTTATACAAAGTCATTGTTTACACATCCATGTACACAATTCATTTTAAACTTATCAAAAATATTTTACTACCTACTATGACGTAAATAAAATCACTTTCAACTCATTGAAAAACCACGCAAAGAAATAATGTCAATTCAAAGTGTGATACTGTATTCAAATTAAGACGTAGTGGTATCTTAAGTGGTTTGAACTCAATTATATTTATTTGCATATAGCTCATGATTAGATAACATAAGTAGATAATTGTTTCATCAAGAAAATTTACATACCATTACTAAATGGTGCATAGTGTAAAAATCACTATCGCCAAAATACACACGAATAGTATTAACAGTAAATCCGAACCCAGAAGGACCTCTACGCAATATTATTGGTGGCTTCAAACTAGTGATTAAGGGGACATCTCGACAAGGAGAGTTCAATGCACTACATGACCCAGGCGATTTCATTTGTGATCCATTGCAATTGGATTCTAAAACATAAATAGGTAAGTGAGTATAAATCATAAATATATTAGAGAGTGAAAAAACATATTTAATATAATTAAATATTGTATACAGACCAGGAGGTATCATCAGAGACAACCCTGTAGCAGAAAAACTCTTGATGACAGGTCTCGCTCGTTGACTACCAAGAGAATTGCTATTGACATTTTTTGACGTGACATTAGTACTCGGTGAAGGTGGTATAATCGGACACAAAGTTGCAGTCACAGGTAAACTTAAAAATTCCTCTTTTTTCTCTAACGAAGGCTCATCTGACTCATTTTCTGATAAGCTCCTAAGTTGCCTATAAATTGATAAACATAATTTATGAGATAGAATTTATACAAGAAACTGGATAAAACCAAACATATTAACTAAATGAAGCATACTCTAGTGTGTGGTAAAATTATTATTAGAGCACAAGAACATTGGTCTCTATTAAATTTTGACACAAAATTACTAAATAATTATAATAGGTTCTATTATAATTAATAAATGATAAACTAATTCAATATCTAAGCTGTTTTTATTTCACTTAAATTACTTTTTCTTCAGCAATTGAAAACATTATTATTATTTTTATAACAAGTCACCCATAATATTATTTACCACAAAATAATTCTTTACGTAACAAAAAGCTTATGCAAATAAGCTAGTGAATATTCCTTCAACAATTTATACCTACTCATTTAAATACAATTAAGCGTTGAAAAAAAAAATCTATTTTTAAAACTCAACTAAACTTATAAACCAATATTAAAAAACAACCTCCATAATTTATTAAATGAAAAACTAAGTAAATTGATTATCAAAAAAACATGCCTTCAATGAGTACAATTAACCATAATATACTAAATTATTTTCAAATCACATTTAATCATTCAAATGTTATTTTCAAATTTATGGATTAAATTGTAATAGTGATTCACACAATTTAAGTAGTAAAATTTAGATAAATCAATGGAAGAAAGGTCAACTAAAAATCAACACATTAATTCAAAATAATCAACTTCAAAATTTAAACACAACAAAAAACAAAAAATAATAACAGTTCGTTTTAGTTTTAAGAAATAAAAATATAATAAACATGTTCAATAATTAAAGACAACAATTACAACATTTTACAGTAGTAAATAAAGTAATAAATAAATATTTTTAATAATAAAATCTTCTTTAAATATCTATTAATTAATAAATATCAATATATTCTTCATTTTTTTTTTTTTTTTTTTTTAATTATTTGAAATTAGTGAAAATTACCAACTGGATATAATATTATACGAAAAAAGTTTTATTTGGTCTGTAATGTCTTTAGGTAAACTGCTGTTTCACACAGAGAAATTGTAATATATTATAAATGTTTTGACAGATATCAAATTTGAGTGATATAATTTATATTCTAGGATTATATTTTAGGAAAACAAAGAAAATGATTTTAATGTAGTACAAATCAAAACATGTGCAATCAAAAGCCTATTGACAATTGATATTTGTTATTAGTATGCTCACAATGTGTGACTGAAGTATTATTTTACTATCGCTCAATAAACACTAAATTCTAAATAACCAAAGAAGTTAAAATTTAATAAACTCATACAAAAAGATGGACACATTCAAATTATTTCAGTTATCTTAAATTGCTATAGCCAATGTGACAAAAAGAATATATTTAATTTAAATTAAAAAATTAAAAAATTAAAAAAAACTGAAAATAAATAAAATTTGATATAATTCACATATTTTGTCGGTTATATTTATAAGAAATATATAAATATTAGTTTATTTAGATAACATTGAGTAATAATCAAGTATATATATTTTAATGTAATGTCAAATTATGTTTACAGATTTAACTGAAAGATTGAACTTTGAAAAGATTACTGAAAATATGGACAAATAAATCTACAATATTCAAACTACACTTTTTAATTATAAAATAAAATTATGCATTTTGTGAAAATAATAACAAGATTTGTTGAATCCATTTATAATACTTAATAATATTTATACTTATGCATTACATTTATTTTTGCCTATTTATTAACTCATGTATACCTTATTCATACTGAAATAAGGAAAAAGTGGATTTCAATTCAATAAACGGTAAGTATAAATACAAAAATTTAAAATAATATATTTGAGAAAATTCTGTCAAAAATTAATTAAATTCAATTTTTTTACAATTATTTAATTCTTTCTGCAACCTAGTGTTCTTTATTTTAGATTACTCTTTTATATGAAAGAGTAATTTTGCATAAAATATTTTCTAGAGCCACTTCAAATTTTGTGTAAAATCTTCAAACAATAAGATAAAATAGAATTTAATGGCATAAATGAATAATATAAAAAAACAATTGAAATACAAATTAGTTAAGAAGAAAACTATATGACAAACAAAATACTTGAAAACAAGTATGAAAGTGCATATAGATTAAAGACTTATATGCAATAAGAACCAGCTAAATATGAACTTACAATCTTGAAATAACTTAATATTATACATATCAAATAGTTATTGAAATATATGCCATTACATATGCCCAGAAATGTTCAAACATTAATTGCATTTACAAATTATAAATAAAATTAACAAAAAAATTAATTTACAAATAAATGAAATTTTCTATAACTAAAATTAGATATAACTGACTAATATCACTGCAACGAAATAAATACCAAAACTATTAAACATATATTTTCAAATTTTGTTAGAGTATTTTTAATCATCAAAAACTAACTATCCAAATTTCTCAGAAAGTTTAAATCAATTTAAAATTTGTTAAAAATAAAAAATATACTCAACTAGAGAAAATATTCAATTAAAATAACAAAATATGACCTAAAATATAATTATTATCATCTGAGCTGTGAATTAAATGCATTAAAAAGTGTTAAATATGCATGCATTTATGCCTTAAAAACAAGCAAACTATGCAAAATAATGTTCTATAAAAATGTTTTTATTAAAAAGAATTTTAATTCATAATTTTTATTTATTATCGTTATAGTAGATAGGTACTACTAGATGTTTATAAAAGATTATGAATTTATACAAAGATGAATTGTAGTATTCAGAACAATAATGATTTAATTATCGAGTAAAAATTTATACTTATCAATACTATTATAGAAGTATATAGTCGCAATGTACTGAAAAATTATATAATAATTAGATAAGTTGGTATACCCAACCAAAAATAATTTTATTATCTATATATCATTTTAATAAAACTATTCATTAATTATGATTGTCAGATTGATCAATAAAAAGAATGTACATATTATTAAAATATATATAAAAAAAAAAAAATATATTGACCAGAAAAAATAATGAAAACATGCATTTATATGCCTTTAACCATTACACCATTACAGTATATGCAAGAATATACAAAATAAAATTTTGTATTTGAATTATAAATAACACAAAACAAATTTAGGCTATATCCATTTTCTTGTACAGTATACCTAACAAAAGAAAACATGCAAATGCGTTAAATTCACAGCCTTGATTACCATGTGTACAACAATATTTGAATATACTACAAAATTAATCTTATTATTCAGTGCTTAGGTACTTAGCATCAAAATCCTATTATCATAAGACCAACCAGAATAAATTACGCAAATGTACACAAATAAGTGTTTTTATGAATATAAAACATTTAACGTTTTAAATATTAAAACAAATGAATGAATATCATTTGAAACTTTGTAATATCATTTTAAATTGCAAACAAAGAAAGGATCGCAACAGGTATTCATTTTGTAAATTTCAGAAATAAAAATTTGCTAAATGAATAAATAAATATCTACTTCTATTCATACACTAATATTGAACAGAGTAATTTTGTTATTATATATTGAAACCTCTTTAATAAATCAAATTATTTTAGAACTCTATAGGGGTCCCAACCTTTATGAAGAAATAAATATGCATAATCTAAAACATATTGCGACTATAAAAAAATATCCCATTTAAATCAATGCTCAAGGTGAAAAAATAAAATTAGAAAAATGTTTTCTATATTTTATTATTCAATACAAGAACATAATAAATAACATTAAGAGCTTACGGAGATCTGTCATCTTCAATAGAAATTGAAAATTTTGGTATGCTTTCTTTACTGTATAACCGCCGTCTTCGACTGATTTGAGTATTTGACTCAGCATCTTCACTTTTTGATACATCAAGTGTAGTTTTCTTAGCAGCAGGTGATTTTAAACTTTCATCCACAGTTTCTCCTTCTGAAGCTGAAGTGTCAAACATTCCTATAATAAATAATCCAAAATAATAAATAATAAAAATAAAAAAATCTGAAATACAAAATTAAAACTAAAGGAAATATACAAACCAGTATTGACAGATAATGAATCATCTTTAAAATTCACAGAAGGAGATAATGATGGGTATTCATTGCTCATAGATAATTTACTAGCTACTTTTTTGAATTGTGGTGAACAAGATGAAAATGTTCCCAAAATTAATGAGTCATCATCTGTATCCTCGTCAACTTCATGACTATAGCGATCAGTTCGTGCTAAAAAAAAAATTAAATTTTACATTTATATATTGCAACATTTCATACTGTATATATACTGTATATACTCACAATCAAAATAACTAGTGTCTTCTTCATTGCCTAATTGTGGCATAAATTCGGCCTTTTGTCTCAATAAAGAGTTCCAATCAACACCATAAAAATAAGGATGCTCTTTCACTTCATGTGATCCACCAGTACCTAACCGATCTCTAGGATTTTGCTGCAATAATGACGTTATAATGTTTTTAGCTTCTGGTTGGATTGGCCAATCATTTTCATCAGGCCATTCAATATCATCTAGAATAAAAAATAACATTTATATTGTCATGGTCATTAATACAAAATATAAACATTAATACCATTTACTGTATGGGCAAAGAGTTCTTCTGGAGTTTCACCAAAAAATGGAACACATCCAACCAAAAATTCATACAGAATTATTCCCATGGACCACCAATCTACAGGTTTACCATAACCTTGTCTGAAATCAAAGATTTACATTTATAATATTAAATTTGATACCATTTTTTTCAATTTAATAATCACAATATCAAATAATACTAGTAACACTTTATCATGATAATTTCTTTTTATGGGCATGCAAAATTCATATAAACACACTTTAATAAACACTGAACTTCTAAAATATTGTTTCAAATCATAATAATCTATGTAAGTATAAATCAGTCATTTTTATCTATCAAAATGTTTTAGTCAGTTTTAGATTTTCTTAGATTTATTATATTAATATATTGTTACACAACACATTCTTTGGTTTAAACCTTCAATTATGCAAAATATGCTCTTCAATATATCATAAATACCTTAAGATAACTTCTGGAGCTATATATTCAGGTGTTCCGAATACTTGTTTGTCAGAAAACTGTCTGGTATCTCTTTCTACGTGAACTTCATACAAATTTGTTGCCACTGATACAATAAAAATAGTATAAATTAATATGTATTAACAAACTTTTTAATAAAATTTAAATTTTACTTACATGACATCAAACCCATTTTGCTTAGTCCAAAATCAGTTAATTTGATGTGTCCTAATGCGGTGATTAAAAGACTACAAATTATGAATAAAACAATCATCAGTTTATATGAAAAAAAAAAATCAAATATATTGATTACTTGTCAGGCTTTAAGTCACGATGAACAATTCCATAATTATGAAGATATTCGACAGCAAGTACAGTTTCAGCAAAATAAAATTTTGCCATATCTGGTGGTAAAGGACCAATATTTTTCAATAGAGATGCACAATCACCTCCTTCGACATATTCCATTACAAGACAAAGATGTTTCTAGATACACAATTATAAAATAATTAATTAATATACATTTATAAATATTTATATATTATGTACATAATACTTTGATTCTATAAACTCACTTTTGTTTCAAAACTACAGTACATGGTAACTACAAAAGGATTATCTGTAAAACTCATAATATCTCGCTCAGCAAATACTTGTTCAATTTGATTACGCAAAATTAAATTATTCTTGATTATTTTTTTCATTGCAAACCTCTGCCGGTTTTGTTTATGTCTTACAAGATAGACAGCACCATATGCGCCATTTGAGATCAATTTTATTATATCAAAATCAGCTTCTGTAGGTGGCTGAAATGTAAATTAAGAACAATGAAACAAATATTTAACTAACAAAATAAATAATTAATGTTAACTTACAGAAGAAAATGAATCTTTTTTAGTACTTTCTTGTTCGGACTTTTTTAGAAGAGTTGAAGAATACTCATCTAATTTATGGAAATTGACATCAATATCTAAAACAAAATGTATTAATATACTTTAAATATTAAAGAAAATGTATAATTTATGTACATAAAAACTTTAATTTCAAATAAAAACAAATATTTACCATCTACTGTGTTACGATTTAAACCTAATTTCCCTATTATATATTGTGGTATTTCCTCTTTAATTCCTTGGCATATTTTAGCCTGTCCTTCAGCTTGCTCCAACAGATGATAAAACTCTTCAGGATCAAACTCTAAACACTCAAGTAACCTAGCTGGTCTGGATATTATTAATAGCAATTTCTTCATTGTTCCTGTTAATAATGCAGCAGCTTCTTCTGATTTTTCTCTTGCCTATCATAAGAACAAATATGTTTATTTATATGAACATAAAAGGTGAGCTACCGTGTTTCCTGTTTTCTTATGCTGACTATTTGAAAATGTGGGAAAACACTGGAGCTCACCCTGCGTTATATTTAATGCAACCAACCTCAGCCAACAATAACTCTAAATTCTCTGACACTTCGTAAAAGTAACCACGTGTTATTAATTTTTCTTTAGACTTCTTTAAGCAATCCCTAGCAACTTCTAACACTTGATGATTTACAAATCTAACGATAGGTACAGCATCAGCTGATATTTGTGTGTGCTCCAAATTCAATTTTTCATACTCTTGAATAAACATATTTAAACGTTCTTCCATTTGTTGTGTAGCCTAAAATATAAAGTTTTTTCCTAATTATTAATACACTATTGACACAATACTTAAATTTATAATTTTTAGAAATAATCTTTACCTTAGGAAACCTATCTTTATAAAGTACATTCATCATAACAATATCATTATCAAGAACAGGTGTTCTGCTCGGACTGCTGCAACAAAGCCAAATGTTAAAACAAATTTTACTTAATTAAATTTAAATATACCAAATTAACCTTAAGCTCCTTGAACGTGGTCGATTGAAACGTGGCTTACGGTAGATAATGTTATCTTCTTCAGCACTGTGAGTACTGTCATTAGAAGAAAAATGCCGAGAAAACATGTGCAATTCATCCGAAGTTGGCATATTTGGAAGCTGGTGTAAACGTTCTTGACTAGAACACTGAGACTGTAAATCATTAATACTGTTTTTCAAAACTGTTCCACAATCATTATACTTGATTTTCAATACTTACTGAAACATTTGAACTTCCAGATGTGGTCCCATAGCCTGATGATGGTAATGAAGCAACTGACCATCTTCTTCCATCCCGGCAGTCGGTTGTGAGTAAATTGTAAGGCCTAAAAGTATACAAAATATATAAATATATACATTATCTTTTATTATAATAAGTTTCCACATTTACAATAATTCTACAGCTCAAATATGAACAATGTAGGTAAAGACTTGTTGAAATGTATATCAAGGAAACATTAAAATTTGATATTAAGCTTATTGTATTACAGTAATTACCAATAATTACCTTTTTATTGAAACAAATGGAAAATGAGGATTTGAATGAACTACTTTGGGACTTTCCAATGGACTACCTAAATTTAAAATAATCAAAACAAATTCATTATAATAATAGTTATTCAAAAGTATTTATAGATTATTTACTTGACATAGGAGAATGACATCTTGGTAAAGTAGGTGATGTATTTGATATAAAGCTTTTCCTATGATTAACTTTATTTGAACGCCTTCCACATCCTACCACATGTAATTCCCTCTAAAAAAAAGTAAATAATATTATAATTCTATTAAAGAATTTTCAAAAAAAAAAATATTAATTTCATATTCTACAAACCAAACTATTAGATAAAGAAGGTGCTGACTGTCCTAGTGTACTGTTACGCATCAAGACTAAATTCGATAACTCTATAAACATAAAAAAAAAAATACATATATATTTTAATTTTGTTTACTATAGTACTATGTCATAAATATTTATAAACAGAGGAGGTCTAAAACAGAACTAAAAATTATACCATATGTTACACTTTACATTAGACAGTGGGCATATGTTTAGATAAATACATTATGATAATACAATAAATTACCATATCAATTAAATTATATTAAGAATAATCTCCGAGTTTTTATAATATATTTTTACATCTATGGTGATGTGATTTGTTTCAAGAATAATCACATACAATAGATGATAATAATACTTAATAAGTAGTTAAAATGACCTCTGACACTTATATTCGGTACCTATTGAGTACTGATATGATACATAATATAGTTTGGAATTGCTTATCATACAAACAAATGTAATAAAATAATTATATTGCTAAAAAAAAACATACCATAAGATAATTTAATAACAATGCTAAAATTAGAATTTATAAGTGGTTATTTTTAAGTACAAGCCAAAGTTATCACTCAGTATAAATCAGTAAGCAGAACAGTTTTAAATCTAGTAAAAACTTTATATAAACAATCCACATGATTTAATATAAGTGTACTTATAATAATTCCATTAACATGCCCATTATTGATTTTTAACAATGCATATCTCAACAATTATTAAATTAATCTAGTAAAACCTAGATTTAGTTATTAAAATAGAAATAATATTATTTATAGATTGTCAGAATACTATTATTCTTACACATGATTTGTTATTAAAACATGAAATTGTATTAATTTTTTTTAACAATAGTTCTTCTAACAAAAAGTTCTTCTGATAAAATTATGGGTATTTCATTCCAAAATATGTACAATGTATATATTATTACAGTTATGATTTTAAGTCATGAATATTGGTAGCTATTTTACCCATTAAAAGGCATTTTTTAAATGACTTAATTGTAAATTTGGTAACAACTGTTCACATTATACCTAATTTTAAAATATTATTTAAAGTTAAATTTCAAATAACCCAAACAACATTTTGACAATATATTTAGGTATAAAACATACTTAATATAAAACTAAAATCTAGCAAAATATGCATTAAAACATGTACATGTAAAAAGTTGAGAAATATGGGCCAAAATCTTTCTTATATTATTTTCTATCTATATTTAAATTTTCATATAGTTCAGATCAAAAAATTATGGTTTCCGAGTGTCGCTTTTGTCAAATTTTGGGTAGTTTTTTCCAAAAAAAAAAATTTAAGAATTGAGAAATTCAAAAAATGACCTCTCTAAAGAACCATCTAGAGGCAAATCCGGTTTCAAAAGTTACTAATCGAAACTTTTGGACAAGTATTTCCATATAATGTTGTCCACAGAAAAAAAATAAATAAATAAATAAATACCATTGTAAAAACACTTGCTTCTTCACTTCGTTCAGAATCTAAAATATATATGTTTTAAAAAAGTTATATTTTATGAATTATATTATACATTTTTATTTTTATTGAATATTTATCTTCTTTTCTTGTTTGAAGATAAAAATCTTCATAAGAATAAAAATAAACCACAAATAATACAGTGACTTTGGCAACATTTTCCAAAAAACAAATCAGAAAGAATTTAAGTATTAATTTATCTAAAATTTTGTTTTAACCACCTTAAAATATGATTTACCTAAATATATTAATGCGTCAAACTTAAAAAAATCAACTATGTACCAAATATGCCTATACAACCTAAATTTGCAAAAATATGCATAAAAAATTTCATAATTTTATTACCATTTTTACAAAACTAAAATTTTTACCTCACTCTGCATGTTTTCCTAAGTACCAAAAAAAGCACATAATTGCATGAACTAACAAGCACAAATAATTACATAATAATACATATCAATTAATATGGTATTAAATTTTCAAAACCAAATTTTATGTTAAAACTTGGTGTCAGTGATATTTAAAATAGTTATGTATATCACACAAACAATATTAGATATACTATTTATTTATTCAGAAAAATTTAAATTTATAAATGTATTTTAGAAGCTATGTTTTAATACTATTTACATTTTTAATTATTTACTTAAAGGTATTAACTCTTAATGTAATGTCCTTCACAACCTGTGCAGATTAATTCTTTATTTAACATGAGTTCTATGAATTAAATTTTTTAAGAAATGTCTAAATCACAGTCATAAGAATTATTTAAATTTTTTCAGTATCAAAAATTATGTTCAAATTTACTTATAAAATAAAAATACCAAAAAATCTCAGTACATTTTTAAAAATTAAAAATACTTTAAAAACAATACCTATACAATTAAAAAATAATATAGCAGAAAATTATATTCCAAGTTCAAAAGCCTAATTAAAATCTTTAATAATACCACAAAATCATAAACTAAGTGCAAAAATTAAATATTGCATTAAAATATATGATGATGATGATGATGATGAGGTCTAACTATTATATTCTCATAAACAAAACACTTGTTTTTAAAAATACAAAGCCTAATTCATAACTCTTTAATTTAAATTATTAATACAATTAAAAAATTAATTGAATAATATTAAACTAATAGTAAAATTAAAAAAAGATGTTTCACTTAATTTTTTAAAGTAAAATATCTAAATACTAAGCATTTATTATAAACATATTCTAGGAAGTAAATAAATTTATAAATAAACATAATTAAACAATGATGGTCCCCAACCAGTATTCGTAATTGTACTCGGTCTATCAAGCCGATGAGGGATTTTTAACTCACTAATCGACTTAAATGACGTGTGAAGAAGCTGACAATCAAAACTATAGTGTGGAAAAAAACTAATAAGTTCTAAAATTAAATATTTATAATTTATACAAAATACATAAAATGATTTATACAAAATATAGTATGCCGAATGCTTTATAAAATATTACTAATACTCGACTAATAGTTTTATTAATAATAATTAGTACTCAAATAAAAACTTAAAATTAAAATCCTTGTGTAATAAACACCATTTATATGTATTTAATATTTAAAACTCACCAGTTTTCTTGCTTGAATTTGTATTTTGTTCAGAAGAGAAAATAGAGGAATGTATATAACACATATTAAACTGTAATTCAACAACTATAAATTATTAAACCAACTACTCACAATGCCGGCTAGTATTTAAATGAAATACATTAGTTGAATACAGAAAATTATGAACCTTGTATTATATGTAGATAAAATGACTAGGGAGAGCGACCGTGTTCTTGAGTGTTTGACCAAATTAGCACATGATACATTTAAGAGGAAAAGATTATGTGTATACACATAAATGAAAAAAAAAATAGCAGATTATTTATTGGCACGTGCTTCTGATAACTCAATAAATAAAAGAAAATAAATTATAAAATAAAACCTAGACAATGCATATTAAATTATGTCACAAAATATTTTTAACTGATAAGAAGACTGGTATACCTATAATATATTTTTGAAAGGAACATTAACAAGCATACTAATAAATATCATGAATACATTTAATGTATTTTAATTATTACCTATTATTTTTATCATTTATTTATGTGTGCTTACTACTTAAAGTTATTAATTTTAATGTTTATATTTTAAATTAAGATAGATTTAATAAGTAAGGAAAAACACACGTTATAAGCATGATCATATCAAACTCCCTAGTTTCTTTATGTAGATTATGAATTTAAAACAAAATACAACATTAAACAATAGATAATGAGATGTTGCCAAGAGAAATTAAATAGTTCCAAATGTACATTACTAAAACAATAAACACATCAAAGAAATGTGATAAAAACCAACTGCAGATATGTATTAAATGTATAGGACAATAGTAGAATAGTTAAATAATTTACAAGCAATACTATATTCTAGATCTCTGTCCTAAGCCAAAAATATTTCAATTTCTGTACATGAACATTGAATGTGTCACCTTAACATTCTATTACCTCATTTTATAAAATGCATTCATTAAATACAGTAGCGTTTTTATAAATTTAACAATATATTTGCAACCTTGGCATTGAAAGTCACGGTTTGTGAACAGATACAATTTGCACTATAATATTAATAACTATTTAGTAGCATAGAAACTAAACAAATAAAAAGTAATTATATAAATATGCAATAATTCGGAATTTATTTAAGCAACCTACGATCTAGTAGTCTAGAAATTCTAGAAAGCATGTTAAATAAATCTCTAAATTAATGTACAGTCAAATCTGCTTAATTGCAGTGGCATAATGGGGACAAAGTGGCAGTCTCCAATAAATGTATAAGTTTTAGGAAATTTAATTTCGTTCATTGAGAACAAACGATTGACTATAAGCGACAAAAATTAGAGTATATTATTAATTATTTTTAACCTATACGTACCTACTTTCTTGTCTAAATTATAATTATCTTATCTTTATTACTCTAATAAATTTTCTATAGTAATTTTCTATTTATTTTTATTATTATAAGTATAATAAACAACAAGGGTAGCAAAAATGTACATTGATTAGTTGAGACCATATTTCATGAAAAATGGCACTGAAGGTACTCCAAAAACTTTGCTTGAAGTTTACGCAGACTTTATCTATAAGAAATATCCTAATAATTTACAACAAAGAATGGACGATATTCTACATCCTAAAATATATGAAATTCAGATAATATTTTGTAATAAAGTTATTGTAATATGCCCTTTAAAACTATCTTTTCTTTTTATAAAATTACCTATTCAGTTAATCAATTAATTTATAATACCTAAATAAAATAAATCTATTAATTAATTTACGATATCATATTAATATTAATAGTAATTTTTAAATATTATATAAATTAAGAATTATTTATTTTACAAAGAGAGTAATAATATGTAATTAGTTTTTCGAAAATTATTCGGTTAATTGGGACAGTCGGTTAATGAAGACTAAGATCACCTATGTGTCTCCATTAAGTGGACTAGACAGTAAATACTTTTATTATATACCTATTTTAGTATTAAATAATTTTTACCCAATATATATTTATATATGAAAATTTAGTAAAAATATTCAAAAATCAAAATAAATAATAAAAAACAATCAAAATTAATAAACAAAATTAGAATAAGTTCCAACAGCAAATATTTACTATATAGTAAATAGTCATAGAGATAAGAATGCCTAATAATTAACAGGATATGATATTTAGATATCATATAACATCCACTATAGTTTTTGTTGATTATCATGAAACTATTAACTCTACAAGTTATCTATAGTCATGACATTAAAATTAATATCAATAAAATATGTTACCAACCATTAATATTAATATGCTAATAGATTTTGAGAATTTATAATTTACTGCAAAATGAATTCTTCGAATTTAGTCAATAATATAAAAATAATAAAAATTAAATTCTGTGAAATTATTCATTAAATGTATTTTAAAATTGATCAATATTTTTAGTTCCCACTGACAAAAAACAAAACTTTAAATAATGAAGTGTTTGAAGTTGCTTCTAGATAAGTTTTAATTTAATTTTATTAAAATGCTTTAATTCTTTTTTTAAAAAGAAATTTGCTTAAGAAATTACAGAGACTTTTATGCAAAATATTACACTTACACTTATGATCAGAGGCGTGCCTAAAATTTACAGGAGGGGGGATCAATATTTTTACTAACACCTATTTCAAATGTATTTATTTTAACTAGGTAATAATTTTAGTATATACCATATTCATACAATATTCATAGGTATTCAACTACATAAAACATGTACTGGTACATGCGCAATCATATATATAATATTTATCATTTTTATCAATAAAAGGTACTAATTAATGTCATACAATAAGTAATAAAAGATATATATTTTTTATTTATGTTCATAGACTGCAGTTAACTTTATCTATAGTAATATATTAAAAATTGATTGACAGTTAATTATGTAAATAATCCAGATGAATGATTGTTTTTATGTTACACTTCAAATTATATAAAAAACATCGTACTCCGCACCTTGGGTATTCTTCACTACTCGAATGGGAATATTGTATTAAGTATAGTACTGTATTGTATTGTATTAAGTATACCCACTCTTGTGGATGTATTGAATTTTAAAGAAATGATAAATCATTGTTAAGACACTAACTTCTTCGCTTCACTCAGAATTTAAAATATTAAACAACACTTTTTTTATAAATACGATATAATTTCGAGGAAGGGATTGGTTTTTCATATAATCAAATAATGACTATTAATGTTTTTTTTAAATTATTAGCATACTTTGCTCAGAATCGTATAATTCAAAAAATTGTTTATTGTTTCTTTAAAATTCAATACATATCCACCAAGAGTGTTAGACCCGAAGAGCGAAGTATGTATGGACTTCTGTCTCTACTTATCTTTACTTTACTTTGCTTAACTTTACTTTACATTTTATTATTTAAACAACTTTTTTATGAAAGAGAAAAAATATTTAACATTTTAACTTCTAACTGAACTTTAAAGTCAATATCGCAAAAAATATTTACAACGATATTGTATTGGTGACAATTTTCAAAAGTGTATTTATGTTGAGGCTCTACAGTCCAACAGCAGCAAATTTTTAATAATGTTTATCAACTACCCCCCTTGGTAGAACTTTTTCTTTTAAATAAATCTTTTTTTTTTTTTTTACTTATTCTATAATTTTACATTTGAACATTGGAGAATTGGAAATTTCCTAAGTGCTTAAAAGCGTCAAAATTATAAATACATCCCTGTCAATGTTTATAATAAAAATTGTTTCCTTTTTGTCACTGACCAAGGTCACCAACTATTAAATTTAAAAAAACCGGCCTTAAATAAAATTTGAAATACAATATTCATTTAGACCAAATTTTTATTTTGAAGAATTTTATTACTACAATAATCATAGAATTTATAACATTGTTTATGGTTATAAAAACTCTTTATTCAAATATGTAAAAATATAAATTAATAACTGTAAATAGGTACTTAATTAATATAAATAAAAAACAGGTCTTTGGAATAAAAGAAATTAAATTATTCAGTCTTTGGTTAACATTAGTTTAAATAGTTGTCTGGAATATAGCCATTGGATGGTGGGGGACTAAGGGGGCTATAGCCCCCCTGGAATTTTGTTTAGCCTCTCTAAGTAGTAATGTAGTACTTAATACATACATATATGAGAACTGAAACATTTTTTTTTATTATTTATTATTTAAAAGAAAATTACACATGTATATTTTATTTTAATTATTTTAAATTATTCAATTATTTATACATCATACTATTATTATCTTATAGAGCAGTGTTTCCCAACCTTTTTACAATGACGACCCATACATTTATTTTTTGTTGACTAGGCGACCCATTTCTTGCACCAAAAAAAAAAAAAAAATTAAGTAGGTGCATAATAATAGAGTAACATTAATGATAATTTGTTTATAAGCAATTGTATTATTTAATATAAAAAAAATGTATTACCGAATGCTGAATACTTATTGTTGTTAATTACAAATAAAATTAAAAATAATCTTTTAATTAAAATATTTATAATTCAGTATTAACTATAAATAAATGCAAGCTGACAAAATATTAAATATAATGATAAAATTGATGTTATTGCTTATAGTAGTAGTAGTAAAAACTAGTAAAATTGATTGCAGTTCCACTAAAAAATAATGTTTCATTAAAAATATTTTAAATTTATTGTTATTAATTTTTGTATATTTAGTCATTTTTATTTTTATTATTTATTCAGATATTTTCTCCTTATTATATTCTTTTTTTGTTAATGAGCAGCGACCCATTAAAAATATTTGGCGACTATTTTATGGTGATCTATTTTGTCATGATCTAATATGTAGTGTCTGTGGTTTTAAAAATTCTGATGAAAAATAAGACAATCCAAGTTGTATTAATGTTAAAAGCATTGAGGTACAATCCAGTCACATACAGTATCTATAAGTTCTACTTTATGCAAGCATTCGTTTTTGTCATGCGACAAATTAAAACTTGAATTAGAAATTCTATGGTTAATGATAGTTATCCAAATCTATCATTAATTCATATTGCACGGAATTGAGCAAATAATATTGATATACAAGATAATATTAACATATTTGCCTAAAAAAGTAGGCATTTAAACTTAATATTATAATCTGGCTCATAATTCATCTATTTTTTTTATATTTTTTAACAATGTTTTTCTTCATATATATTAAATGAAAGTTTAATAATATTTAATGATCTATTTGATATAATATGTAATTTGGTACTTATTTATATTAAACAGTAAAATTTACAAATTTTGTTCTTTATTTTAGTTACATTTTTAGAATAATAAATGTTGTGTACCTAAAAAGAGCAATGGGCTATTGTCCCCTTTCCCTTACATAAAACCGTCACGCTACGCCTATGGTTTGAACAGTTATACAGTGCTATCATATGACAACAAAAAGGGTTATTGCATTAATAATTTGGTAAAAAGAGCATTTTAAGGACTAAGGTATGATAAATATTAATAAGATAAACTTATTTATGAAAAATAGAATAACTAGCCATCATATATGACTGATTTGATGCAAAACCGGCAGCTGGCCAACGTATTAAAAAACAGGTTCAGCCGAAAAAAAACCGGTCGGAATACTCACTGCTATGCAGTCATATACCTTCATACACACACACAGACATACAAAAACATACTTCTTTATTCTGAGTTACCATAAATTTATCCAATATGGATTGATATTCAGTAATTTATTCATGAGTGACACTTAATAATTTTCTATCAATACCTATTTCTCTAATACTCTAATGAAAGAATATAATAGTACATGATTAATTTAAATAGGAATCTCCAATTTCATTAAAATCTCACATCAATCCGTATAAAAAATTCATCAGTAAAACTACCAAATTTATTTAATGTGATTTATTTATTTTTAATAACAAACTACAATTTTTCCAAATAATATCAGCACTGTAAGTATTAAAAAATAAAGATACCTGATACATATTATGTGTCACAGCTAATTTTTAACAATAAAAAATGCCAAAAGTTACAGATGACCTCAGGTTTGCTAAATATTAGTATTAAATCTGCCAAAATCAACAACAAATAAACTATGTGCCAATGTTTTATGAATGTCATTGTTTTTCAATTCATTTCATTTGACATTATTATATATTTTGCAATTTAAAAATAAATAACTAAGTTAAAAACACTTTTTTATTGTCATTGTTCAATCAAGAACCTAACAAAATAATTGTATAATGTACTCATTACAGCAAGAATAATTAATAAATACAAATTGAGAAGGGAGCAGCAAAACTAAAGAAATAATTAACTTATAAATAATCTAAAAAAAATACAAAATTTTAAATAACATTAACATATATTATGTAAATACCTTTAATTTCTTGTTCTTGATCAAATTCTATTCTTATATAGTCTACTATAAGTAGAATTTAAACAGTTTTAACTTTATTCAAAGGTGAATTTCATATCTGCTTCTGGTTTTTTTACATAAACATATTAAATTTTTTAATTATTGTACCCAAGTGCATATTAAGTAGAAGTTATAAATAAATAATTAAGATTAAAGTGTGATTATTGGTAGTTTAGACTGAAATATGAAATTTAGATGCTGAGAGCTACAGACAACAAAAAACTGAATTTATTACATCCTTCAAACAATAATATTTAATTGAATACTTCAAATGTAAATAAAAATGTATAATAAATATAAAAAAATATATTTTAAGACATCAATCTATACTTCATAAATACTACTGACAAAAATTGTAAAAGAGAAATAAATATAAACATTATTTTACTTATACTTTGTATATCCAAATAATAGCAGCATTGTATAAAATAAATAAAAAAGACCATATTAAAAGAAAATTCATTAGAAGTTAACTAAACTCGTAACTTTCTAATCTTTAAAATTCAAATTTTTAATTATCATCAAAAAAAGAAAATAATTAAATGCAAAATTTTACGAACTTGAAGTTCAGCTTATAGTAAATTATTAGAATTAATTTGGTCTATATTACAGAATAAATAAATTTGTTAAATAATGTATTTTTAGCATAGTACCTATCTAATAATTTTTCAACAATCTGGAAACTAATGAACAATGAAACAACCTGAGTAATAAACCTAAAAAACTCATTAATATCTCTCATCCATAAATCAAGAGATAAAAGCGTTAAAAACCAACTGATGGATAATGAATACATAATGTACATTACACAGTATACAGCAATAGCTTAAAAACACAACAACCTACTAAAACAGAACTACATATTTAAGTAAAATGAAAAATAACAACACAATTTTTTTAATTTTAAGCACCTAGACAATAAGAAGCAAGCTAAATTAGTCATCTTAAAAGATAAATTTAAAATTAATAGTATATTTCTTTAGTATTAAACATACAGATCAATGAAACATTTAAATCAAATACTTATTTAATAGTTGTATCTTGAGGTAAAATTGTAACTCAGTTGTTATTAATATACTTCTTTAAATTTTTGAGCGTAAAATATTAGAGTAAATGTGTTTATTTCAGTGAGGATTAGTTTACTCGATATAAGTTTTAAAAATGGTTGGGGGATTCAATGATTAAAGCAAGCAACTTATTTATGATATAGATTTATAGATTATAACCAAGGCTCATAACTTATAGCTCTAAAAAAGGGTGTTATAAGCGCTATAATATGTTCTTAAAAATATTCATAAAAGTGCATAAATATGCACTTAAGAGACTAAAATATAAAAAAAAATTTTTTCTTATTATTGAAAAAACATCATATTGTATAAAAAAAGGATTCAAATTCTTATTATTCAATGAAAATTGATTAATATTACATTGTTTATTATATCGTATATAACTCGTGGTACTCATTTGTATTGCAATTGTTCTGTTAAAAAAATAATAATAATCTCGACGCTTCACTATATGATATAAATAAATATATAACTTATACCATAAGAAGAACTAATAATTAATTACAAATATAAATAATTAACACTACTATAATTACTTGTTATTAAGAAAAGGTGTTTTAAAGGCTGCAGAAATGAAACAGATACAAAAAAGTAAAATAGCAAAGAGAAAATATCTTAATACCTATGGAAAAAATATGATGTCAGCAAAATAGTACTTTTACTTTGAAAAATACAAAAATATGCAATAGCAAAATTTCGTATTATGTTTTTAGTTATCTGAAACAAATTTTTTAATTTTTGACTCACATAGGTTAATACCTCGGTTAATTCTAAGACCACTCAAAAAAAAAAAAAATATGCAAATGCTGCAAGTAATGAGCCCTGGTTATAAGTATAATTATTGGACTGGTAACTATTTTGCCATACCCTAAAAATATTGAAATGACACCACTCCACACTAATTCCATATTCTAAGCTAGAAAATATTAAGTTTTATCATTCACACTACTATATTTCCTCATTATAAACGCCTTAAATAACTTTTACCAAACAATATATTACCATTGAGAATACATAATAATAATAATTATCAAAAATTATACCTAATCCCAGTAAAAGTTTCAATATATTAATAAAGAATATTTGTATAGATCTTATTTCTTTATAATATATATATATATATATAAGTATCCATTTAATATAATATGTTCTTTGATTCTCAGATCAGATACTCTTAGAGGGTGTGTAGAATTTTAAAGAACGATAAATCATTTCTTTAACAAGACGATTCTGAATGAAGGAAGTTAATAATATAAAGAACAATAATAGTCATTTTCAACACACTCACCAAGAGTATCTAATCCGAAGAGTGAAAAATATCCATAGTACAAAGTATGTCCAGCTTTCTTGTCTATACTTAACTTTCCTTTTTTTTAAAAAATAAATGAAAAAAGGAAATAAAATTTAATGAGCAAAAATGTGTTGGAAAATGTCCAAAATCTTTTTTCAATATTTTCAAAATTTTCTTGCGCCAAAATATTTTCATGAGGCGAATCCGGGTTCATAAAGTTGCTGATTGAGACTTTTGGACAAGTATTTCAATACAAAAAAATGTTCACAGAAAAAAATAATAAATAAACATCACTGTAAAAACACTAGCTTCTTCACTTCATTCAGAATTTAAAATAAAAATGAAAATGATAAATAACCACAAAAATGGGACTGTGGAGTTTTGAAACAGGAACTCAATTAGTTAATTAGAGTAGCTCTGATTCTCAAAGCTTATTCAAAATTTTCAATATCTCACTTAGTGAGCAACAAATAAAATTACAAGACATAATAAAAGCAATAAGTCAAATAACTTGGTTAAAGGAAAAAAAATATGCTAATTTTAACTAACAGTAAATATTAGATTAACTAATATCTCATTTCTAACCTATTACAAAAATATTGTGAAATTACTAATTTAAAGTATACTAAAAATTTCAGGAATCCTACAACTATTCTTAATGTGATCAAATTTAAAAAAAAATTTTTAATGTGTTCACTTCTTGAACATACCTATGGAAAAGTTAAGTTACAAAAACTCAATTATATAAAATATCCCAAACAAAACATATTTTAAATTAAAATTAATCAAATTTCAATTGGGATAAAATAATTCATATTTATTGGCATTATTTTAAAAAATAATCAAAAATACTGATGTTATAAAACTAAGTATAGTTACATAGCTTATATGTCATTTTAATATCGATTTTAAAATGTGATTCTACTTGATCAACATAAAAAAAAAAGTTAATTAATAAAAATAAAAACATTATATAATCAAAAGAAACAAAACATTAACTAATTACCAAATAACTTCATAAAAGATTATGTTTAAATTAATAAATTTCTAAATCGGATTTTACTCTATTCAATTACATTTAGACAAATAAATAATATTAATTTTCGAAGAAATACAAATACGAGACAGAAGTAGTATTTTTTAGGCCTTTGTATTTAGATTTGATATATTGCCAAATAATAACATAAATAATTTGAAATTAAAAAGCATTTGCAGAATATAGAAACCAGATAATAGTGGCTGGATCTAATCACTTTTCTTAATTAAATAATGTAAATAATATTATGAAATGTACATAATATCATTTAAAAGCCATGGTAAATCAATGCCATTTAAAACATTTTTAAATTTGGTGTACTAAAAGTGGTTCATAATTGATATTATGCACCACTTAACTTATACATGATAAGTGAAAATTAAAAAATGAATTAGGTAATTGAAAAATAGATACATATAGATTTTTTTTTTTTTAAATTATAGAATGCTATGAAATACATTAAGAACATTGTATTCAATTGCATACACAGAATTTGTCAATAAGAGGGGACCATAAAAAAAAATTCAAAAGTAGTAAAATATTTGCCTGTTTTTATTAATATTCTTAATTACATTGAAAAATGCACTACTTTCTACTGACCCATTTAATAATAAGTAACGAGGTTCATGAAAATTCTATCTTTAAAACCTTATAAAGAACTGATTCAAATAACCTTTTTCAAGATTTTTTTCCAGTACCATATATTATCTATTTTACACCTAACTATACTGTTATTAAATATAAGCTCATAACATCAAGAATAAAAAGTATTGGTTAAACTTGAGTAACACCATTTTTTCTAATTTTATCCATTAATATCAAAAGTGGTCAATTTATTTTTGAAAATGTGTTCAAAATCTATAACTTTACCAGATTTTCAATACAAATGTTAAGTTTCTAGCAGTATTTTTTTTTTTTTTTTTATTATTAATCGAGACTAAATAATAATAATTACTAAAATTATGATTTTTTTTTTTTATTTCTTCCTAAAAATCTTTCCTAAATGAAATTTTGTGTCTTAAGAGTTGTTGGAAGTTACACTACTTAAAAAAATGTGTACTTCACACCTTGGATCGCATCTCAGATGAGATACACTTAGCGAGAGTGTTTAATTTTATAGAAACAATAAGCCATTTCTTCAATAAAACGATTCTGAGCAGAACTTCAACTAAAACGCAATAGTAATGATCAGTTTTAAAGCACTGAACTCAAATGTTGAACTAAAAATAATTTTGTTACATGCCTAAATCATTAACGAAAAACAAAAATTAATTTTTCAAATATTCCCCTCACCTGATGAATATTCCATATATGATTTAAAATTGCAATAAAATATAAAATAAAATAAAGACGCTCTAATTATCATAAATCAACATAAATTCGCTATAATATAATTTGTGCAAAATATTTAGTTAATTGGGTAAGATTTTAACCTGATAACGTCACATTCAAATTTGAAGTCTTAACTAGTACGCCTCAAGAACAGCGTTGAAAACCATTGAAATAGTAGGTAGTTAATATAATAACTGAAAATATTGAATTTTTAAAATGGAATACCATTTGCTGAACACCTCCGTATTCAGCATTGAAAAACACATAAGAAGGCGAAAAAACATTACCTACCAACCCCAACCTGTTAGGGTGTTACTTAAAAATAGGTACACCATAAAATTTGTTCTTCCTTTCTCTGATTTTTTTTCAATCAAACCCTAGTAAAATATTCATCCGTAAGAAATTTTAGTGTACCAAAATATTCGCAATGAAATTTCCACTTGTGTACCAAGTTTCAAAGAAATCAGTTGAACCAATTTTCTTTTAAGTATGTTAAAGTGTGTAATTTTAGGTAAAACTGACAAATTTCATCAAAATTCTAACTTCAAACGATTATTAAGAGATAAATTGAATTACGATTTTTAAGATTTTTTGAGGTCAGTTAAGACATAATATATGTGAGTGAGATTATATTACATTTTTAAGCCTTAATATCAAGAATTAAAAATGTTATTACATAAAAAATAACAAAAAACGAAACAATTTTCAAAATACTGAACTTAACTCAAAATTGATCAAATGTTTTTGAAATTTTTAAGAAGTTTTCGGGGCCATTTTTATGGTTGGTGAAAGTTTCAAATTTCTAGCTGCATCCATTTAGAAGTAAAAAACAATTTTCAATATTTAA
The DNA here is from genome assembly GCA_025469315.1 of Stegophylla sp. TES_Ste_2020. Lineage (NCBI taxonomy): Eukaryota > Metazoa > Arthropoda > Insecta > Hemiptera > Aphididae > Stegophylla > Stegophylla sp. TES_Ste_2020. Next base: position 40,219 of record JAIPRM010000507.1, read on the forward strand.
ATAAAGGTAAGTAATAGCATATTTTTCCATATTTTATCAATTTTTCAACAGATTTTCCTCATTTTTGGAAATAACGTGACATCAATCATTAGCTATTGATGACAATTTTTTATAAAAGAAGGCAAGATGATACAATCAAATTAACATTTTTTGTAATGTAATATAGTTATTTTATATTAAATCATTTTATTATTGTATGGTTAATTATTATGAACATAAAACTACGAAATACCCAAATTGCCCATCTTTTCCAGTCATTTTCAGTCAATAATGACTAGGAAACCACGACAATTCCTAAATAATATTAACGGAGAAGATAACAATTTAGAAATTGTCGTCGTTTCCTATACAAAATATAACAAGCAGGTTAACCAAAATAATGTGCAAAAGATGACTTGCTCGTAATTAACAGAAATTTGTTTTATATTTCATTGTATTTTAATCATTGTATTGATGATACCTCATTAGAACTATGCTTGTTGTTAAAACATATTTTAACATAAAATCATAAGGACACATGCCAGGACCAGATGTATTTCTCATTCTAAACAGTAACTTGTTCATTTGTCTTGGTAATCAATATATAAATCTGATAAATCTATAGCTATTTAAAATAACCTAAGTCCTATACAAATATAACCCCTCCCCTGAATACGCCACTGATTGTACTTAGTAATAAAGGAACAGAAAAAGTATAAAGTTCATATATTTTATATTTTAAAATGTTATCATAATTACTACTACTCTCTCTACAAAATAAAAATAATAAAAGAGAATTTTAACAGAAAAATAAAATAAAAACATGTAGTATGACTAAATTTCATGACATTAAATTCTTTACTCAGCTCAAGATTTAAAAAGTAGCAAAATGAAAGATGTATTAAGCTACAAGAACGAAAATTTGAAGCATTAACTTTGAAACAATCGGGTGTGCCTAATCTATTAAAGGGGAATCATGTTATATTTTAATGCTTTGTCTTGATAAAATTATTTATTAGGTACACACTAAAATATAGTTAATATTCATGCTACAAATTTTCCTAAAAATTATTCAGACACCAATTAAACTAAAATCTATACAAATTAACCAATATGTATACTTTTATTTATGTAATAATATGAAATAGTAAAAAGTAATCATGTAAAGTTAAATAATAATGTAAAAAATTTTCAATGTAAAATCAATTTTAATGACAAAATATAATGGTATATGTCTTGAAAATGTTGGTAAACTAAATAAAAAAGTAATTTTGTTATGCTAAAATGGTATTTAGATCAAGGTCATTTCTAAAATTGTGAATGAACAATTTCTTACCACTCCCATAAAAATGTTTTTTGATATAAGGCTATTAACCAAATATAATATATAGCAGTATTCTTATCAACCAATTGATATTAAATTAAAAATAATTTTATTATTATTAATATAACTAACTCAACAGACTTAAAGATAAAATATTTAATTTTAAACAACCATACAACTCTATACCATGTATCTTTATCACTACCTACAAGCAGCCGCTCACCCAAGATTTTTTTTTTTAGGGGGGCTTACGTACTTACGTCCTCACACTAAAATACACAATTACCATTAATTTTGAACAACCTATATTTTATTTAATATTACAACAAGGTACCTAGTGCTACCCATACTACCCAAAAAAATTTCAATTTTCATGACATTCATAGTAATAATTTTAGATTCTACGAGGAACAAAGAAGCTAAAGTTTTTACAATTATGTTTATTATTATTTGTTGAAAAAAATTTTTGTGTACATGATTCATATAGAAATACTTGTTCAAAAGTTTTAAAAAGCAACTTTTTAAATTAAAATTTGCTTATAGATAGTACTTTGGAGTAGTAATTTTTGAAATTCTTAGTAATTTTTTCAAAATTTGAAAAAAAAACACCCAACATTTGAAAAAAATTCTCAAAAACTATCTTTCTTTAATCCATACTTCATGAAAGTCGAAATGTAGATACACGATAATATGAAAAATATTTTGGCGCATGAAAATGTTAAAAATGTGCAAAAAAATTTTGGATATTTCTTTCCAACACTTTTCTCATCTAAAGATTTTTTTTTCTTTTTTTTTAATTTTCTCAGATAATATAAAATATAAAACTGGTCGAGTAAAAATAAGTATTTTTTGTAATATTAATTAATTTTATAATTTGTAAGTAAAATTATCTTATATAAACTAAAACTCCACTCAGAATTGTTTTATTGAAGAATTAATTTATCGTTTTTTTAAAATTCAACATTTTTTTTTTTGGGGGGGGGGTTTTCCGGCCTTTCAAACTATCCGGTACAACAAATTTTTCTCCATCTTTCTCTGTTTTCTACTACTTCTCTCCAGTTTACTTCCAGGTCTATTGCTTTAACTTCTTACACAATCTTCTCATCTAAGGCATGGTCTACCTAACGGTCTTTTTCATTCTCATTCCTCTTTAATTGCTGCTTTTACCATTGTATCCTTTTTCCTCCAGACGTGTCTGGCCCATATTAATCTTTTTGCAACTTCCTTTAATATGCATGGTTTTCGGAACATATTTAAAAACTCATCATTGGTTCGAATTCTTCATTCTACGGTTCATGAGTTAATACATGCACCATAGATCCGTCTTAATATTTATCTTTCAAATGTATATACATCTTACTTCCTCTATCTTTCTTAGTGCCCATGTTTCTGAGCCATATTAAATATAAAATTCAACATACCTATAAGAATATCACACCCGAGGAAAAAAGAATATTCCGAGATGCAAAGTATGTTCTTTTTAATTGTTACCGTTATTATCACTCAAAAAACACAACGGCTGACCGCTCATTTTAATAGACTATACCCATATATATACATATATACAAATCTAAAAATAATTTTTAACAAAATAGTCATCAGTTTGTCACAAACCTTATCACGTACAACTACAACTGTATACAATATTTTTTATTCTATACATTAATCTCCACATTTTTTTTTCTTCTAATATAAATAGTATAAGCAAATTAGTGACAAACCTATATTCTTAATAATATACATACTAACAAAGAAAAAAAATTTGGGGGAGGCTATCGCCCCAAAACCCCTACTTGGGTGCGCCACTGCCTTCAAAGGACTTTATAAAACTACTTAGTGAAAATCATAAAGTTAGCTTCAGTCCATAATACTACAAAATTTCTTAACTCATTACCCTAACCCCCAGATGCTGTATAACATAAGACACCAAAATAATATTAAATAGGTATACAATACTATGAATCAAAAAATATTACTATGAAAATATAACACTATAATAATATCTTTAACAAGGTCATTTAAATTTTACATTAAGTAAGTATAAAAATAGTATGGATCACTGAATCTACTATTTTTGTTATACATTATTTAATCTTTTTAAACTTTTAAGTAAAAAAAACTCATTTTTTAAAATATTATGGTAATCACTTTGTCTTAATTTAACGTGATTAACGGAAGCATAAAATGCATGACATATTTTCAAGTTATGCCAAGTAAGGTTATATTACCTAAAACAAAAATAAAAACAATTTATAATTTACTAAATTTTAACAGTTTTCAAACATTTCTAATATTAATAGAAGTATCCCTTTTCAAGAAGCAAAAATTACAACTTATAAATTTATTGTTAACATTCTATAGCAATTTTTTAAGATATAAATATGCTTACTTATAATTATTAATATTCAAAAAACTGCATTACAATACTTTGAAAAAAAACACATTAAAACTTTTGTACTTAATGGAATAAAAAGTATAGATATAAATATATATTATCCTCATAAAAATTTATTGAAAGAAGCTACTAAGGGTTTACTCTTAGTACACATTACAAAACCATTAAGATTACTTGGCTACCCAATAATTTAAATTATTAAATCCCTAAAAAACATTATTTCTTTACCATCCACACGACCCTGAGAGAATGAAAACAAGATAGTGAATGGATACTATCCATAGTACCTTTCCCCACAATGACTGTAGCATAATTACAATCCTTTTTTTTTTTCTATGTTACCTTGATAATTTTTTACATACATTTTATTGCAAATATTAAAAAAAATAAAATACATACAGATTTAAAATTAGTTGAATTATTTTAATTAAAATGATCTCCATAAATATTATAATACACAAATAATTACAATACTATATTATAGGATAAATCTGGATAAAAGCAAAATAATGTTTTAGGTCCCCAATGCACAACAAATTTATTGATTTGACAATAATAGCGTTTATACCTATTTCCTGAGATTTGAGAATTTAAATTTCATAAAGTTTATTATTTTTAATTTTTATAGGAATACTTCAAATAAAATAATACAACAATAAATTAGTACACAAAAATAATAGGTAATAAGGGAATGTATAGTCTACTTAAAATTCAATTCTATGATCTACTATATTTCTTAAAACAAATTATCTAATTATATTTATTAATTTCCTAACAATAGGTATATGAATATTTTAAATACCACAATGGATTTTATTTTTGATAATGTGCTATTCCCTATTATAATAATAAAAAAAAAATGTTTAAACATAGGTATACTTAACTTGCCAAAAGAATTAATTATTATTTTTTCACAATTATTTTCACATGTTTTAAAATTATATATGTAGACACAATACAGTTTATTTTATTTTATTTTTATAGCATGTTACTCTGCATTAATAAATTTTAGGTCAAATGTCAAACTAAGAAAAAAAATACATATTGTTTACATACTATAAAATTTATAATTTTCTTTACAAAGGTAACTTAAAATAAGCTTAATCACATATTTTTAAATCATCTAAATACTAATTTTTCTGTACCAATGAACAAATATAAACAATAATTATTTTTTTAAGAACCTTAACAATTGTATTTGATCCTGAAAGTTAAATACAAAGATATAGTAAGTTATTAACTCTAAATAATATCAGAATAAGAACACAATTTTGTATTGTCAGGCTTTTATTTCTATAGTTACCTAAATAATTTATTTATGCATCATGAAATGCAGAAAATTATTATAACAACAATTTTACAGATATTTTAAAAATATTTTAGATTCTGGGCTAAGCAAAAAAGCTAGTGTTTTTACAATGATGTTAACATTTTTTTTATTTTTTTATGTGTTCCTAAACATTTTTGTATAGAAATACTTGTCTAAAAGTTTTGACTAGCAACTTTTTTTATAAATATTTTTGTAATTAATGATAGCAATTTTAATGCAATCAAAACTGAACCCATATTCTAACTATGCACCTATATTTAAAAATACAAGGTGTCTCACTGTATGTCGACTATCAACAATAATATTTTTAGTCATTATGAATACACGAAAAAGTTTAAAAAACTAAAATAACATTAACACAACATTTTATTGAAATAAAATAATTTTTACTATTTTTGATGTGATATGTAGAAAAATATCAATCAATTTTTGAAAGGCTAACCTGCCAACTTTGCTTTTTAATTCCACTTTTCTAAATTTAAACATGTATAGCTCTTAAAACTAAAAGAAAATCTATAGGTAATATCAAATATTTTAAAAAATGTAGGTAGTTTGTACATAGTCTACCTATCTTTTATAATACCTATATGAAATCAAAAGAAATGGATGGTATATTTAAAAATAAAAACAAAAAATGTAGTAAAAATTATTTCATTTTTCATAAATTGTATGGTGTATTATTTACAATTACAACAATATAAAATTTCTGACTATAGTTACTAAAACCTACATTTTTTTACAAGATTAATATCATACTTATAACCTAATTCTGTTTTAAAACTTTTAGACATCCCTACATAATTGTTTTAAATAAACAATGACTTATCATTAGTAGTTACTAAATATAAAATTATGATTCATCACTCTTCTGGGGAGTTTGTCTTGTCAAGTTTTTTAAATCTTTTTTTTACTTTTAAAGTAAATTTTATTCTATTGGTGTATAATAAATAGGTACATTTGAAAAATATATATTTTTTTAATTTGAAAGCTATTAGTTATACACAAGGTTATACAGTAGCTATTAAATACCCAAAAACAACATTTACATTATTGTATATAATATACAATAATGTGTATAATAATATGTAGGTACTTACATATAGATTTTAATTAGTACAATTCTAATTCTGGTCAAGATATTTTTATAATAATCCACAGTCTATAGTCTACCACACAACAAAATTTATTATTATTTCTAAGGCATGTAATATTTTTTTTTTCTTACTCATAATTTTCCATACTAAAAATTTTAAAAGAATAAACCTTTATAATCATGTGATACCAAATATACAAATAATAAATAAATAAATAATTTAATTAAATGGTAAGTAGGTACCTAAGTATATTAGTAATGCAGTTAGAAGTAGAACTTCAAGTTTGAAATCATTAAATTTATTAAATACGTACCAAATAAAATTAAAATTATATTTATTATATTTTATAAAATTAAGTGATATCTCTATTTAACATTAATAACTTAAATTCCAATTTATATCATATAAGTTAAATACAAAATCAACATATCAAAAAAATATAACTTCTTACCTGAATGATTTGATGATGTTTTTTTACTCTTTTGTTCCTCTGAATCTGAATATCGCCGATGTTCAGACTCCTTTAGTGACAACTGGCCTTTCCATGATCTTCTATTATCCATTATTAATTATTTTTAATATTACACACAGATACAAAGCAAATGATCCATAAACATTACATAGGCCACTGAATATAATTTGCCTTTTATACTTTTAGTAGGTAGGTACTTGGGACATTTTACTGCATCTGAAAAAAGAAATGTGCATAAAAATTAGAAAAATAATTTATAAGTTTCTTCAAAATAAAATACTAGGTACCTACAATAATAAATAATACAAATAATATAGGTACATTTTAATGAAAACCTTTATATAAACATATTATGTATGCACCTAGTTTTATAATTAAATTTTAAAAAGGTAAACCAAAGTATAGATAAAAAGGCGGACATACTTCACACCACGGATATTCTTTGGTTTTCGGGTCAGATACTCTTGGTGGGTGTATAGAATTTTAAAGAAATATCAGGTAAATCATTTCTTCATAAGACGATTTTGAACAAAAAAAGTTAACAATATAAAGAAGAGTAAGAGTTGTCATTTTCAATACATCCACAGTGTCTGACTTGAAAAGCAAAGAATATCCGTGGTACAAAATATTTCCAGCTTTCTTGTTTCTACTTTAATTTACTCTACTTTTTTTTAACTAATTAATAAAGAAAAGAAAAAAATAATTAATGAGAAAAAAAGTTTCAGAGTATTTTATGTCAAATTTTGGGTAATTCCTCCCTCCCCCCCCAAAAAAATAAAAATAAAAAAATAAAAATAAGGATTGTAAAATTCAAAAAATGAATTCTTTTAAGTATCACCTAGAGGTAAATCCAGTTTCAAAAAGTTGTTAGTCGAAACTTATGGATAAGTATTTCTATATGAAAAAGTTTACAGAAAAAAAATAAAAAAATAAACATCATTATAAAAACACTAGCTTTTTCACTTCATCAGAATCAAAAACTAGCTAACAAAATTTTACTAGGTAAATTAATTATTAAAAAATATTGTAAATATATATAGAAAGCCATCAATATATATTTATTTTCAATCAATATATATTTAGTCATAATCTAGGTATAAAAAATTAGTTGTCCTAAGTGTTTGTTAAAATTTTCTTAAAACCAAAAGAAAATTATTATACCAATATTTAATGAGACATGGATGTGTACCTATACAACTCAATAACATAATAATACAATTTTAAAAATCCAAATTCAAAAACTGTTGGTAGGTATCAATAATTAGCGACAAGTAGTTGCTATTAAAATATATTTACTTCATAGGTACCTTCATACTATAGAAAGTAATGGATACCTATGTGAAAATAATATAATCCCATAATAAGCAGGTAAAAAAAAATAAAATGGAATAATTAGTTTAAAAAAAAAAAATATTTTCATTAAGTATGTACCATAAACATGCTTAAACAAATATCAGCTGATAAGTAATTCATTAAGTTATTAATGCATAGATTGATGCTTTTGGACATAGAATACCTAAATGATAAAAAATTATCTTCCTTATAATCTAAAATTAATTTATACCTACCTAGGCTTAACTAAAATATAAATTAGAACTGAAATTAAAACTAGGATTACATTAAAATAGGTATGTACTTTTGATGAAATTCTATTAAACAATGTATGTTATTTATAACAAAAACCAAAATTAGGAACCTAAATGTATGTTTTTCATCTAATAATAAAATATTGATTTAAAAATTTGTACTTCTTTTTTAGATACTTATACCTATGTAAATAAAGGTGTAATAATTAATTAAAAATTAAATTTTTTAACATAATATTTAGGAAAGTACCTTCCTATAAATTACTAGATAGGTACCTATCTTTTAAATTAAAACAGAATAAATTATAAACTTAAAATATGTAGGTAGGTACCATATATTTTAAAAGGCAAAGGTAGCCAGTTAGGTCCTACCTATAATACCTATTACTTTATTGTTAATTTTTATACTTAAATACTTTAGTGAAGGGTTTAAAGGTGTTTCACCTTTTATTTCATTTTGAGCATATTATTTTTTATTCTTAGGTAGTTATGTATCTTAAAAAAGGCCAAAATCTCAAATACAACATATTATGCATTAGAAATAATTTTGTATTCAAATTTATATCTATCATTGTGTTGATTACATTTACCCAAGTGATGATACTCTAGAGTTATGTCATAATACTTAGATGTACCTAAGTAATTACAATGAAAGGTTGTCAAGAGTAAGAGAGCGTTTATTTCATCAAGTGTCAGAGATTATATCAGTGCCAACAGAGCTATGGAACTGACGGATGAACACTGAACAGATTGAAATGTGGAAGAGGAATGTGAATACTCAGGCACTCACCTATGTTAGCCAAAGTACAGGAGCTTCTGTTAACTGTTGCACGAGACGCGACAAAGATTTGGTACACGGTACAACGGTGGCATTTCAGACTGGCAACGGTGGACGGAGAAGACCGACGATTCGATTATTGGACGACATTGAGATCGACATTCGACGAGCCGACGATAGTGATGGAAAGCTCGGGACGTGATGGACGAATGGACTGGAGACGAACGTGTGAGAGTGCAGTGGCAGCGGCGGTCGATGGACACGACCTAACACACGTTTGTATGTCTCTCTTTTATCACTCTTTTACTTTGCCTGTGCCAAAGTTCTAGCGTTGCATGATTGGGAGAACCGTGGCTCAGTAGGGTGTAATAACAGTGGGCAGCCGCTGTTGTCGACGTCGGCGGCGAGCGATCGGTGTCGTCGGTGGTCAGCACGCGCGGCCAGACACGAAAGCGCGGCGACGGCTGGCCGAAGTGGCTGAGGTGGAGGTGGCGGCGGCGGCGACAGCGACAGCAATTTTCCACGCACACGCACACACGCACACGCACACTGAAAACGAGCGGCGCTAGCGGTGGCGGTGACCAGGTACGGTGGGTGGGGGGAACAAAAATCGAACGAAAAAAGATCGCTGCTGTTACGTTCTTTTCTCCACTATGTTCTATTATCGTTCCGCTTTTCCATTGCCGCTGCTCTACTCACGTCGTCAGCCGAGTACACACACACGCGCACACACGCAGCAAATTACACGGCGAAATCAGAATTCACCAGTGCACACTCTGGCGAGCGTCGCTCGATTTCTCGCGCTCGCAGACGACGACAGAGCGCGCGTTGGCCATGATGCCGCGACCTGTGTGCCTGTGTTGAGCCGTCGTTGTCGGTAAAGTTCTCCGTCGTCACGTCACCGCGGTCGGCGATGGTGTGGGGGTGCAGTGGTGGTGAGGACCCGCGGAGATGACGAACAGAGCGAGCGGCGAACGCGCGAACGAAAACTGAACACAACACAATATCACGATAATATACGGTCGCCGCCCGATAAAGGTTCACTCGGGCTTGTTCCCCCCCCCTGCTCTCGCCTCACCACGACCGGTAGTCGTGAGCGCGGATGCGGCAAGAGCAGCTGCAGACTGATCCCCGTCGACTATGGGCGGTCGGTTCTCGGTGGGAGGGAAGGTCAACTCGTCTGGATTGTAATTTTTCACATTACTCTTATTATTATTTTATTATTATTCGGCATTCGCGTCCGCCCTCGCCGCGCCGCCACGATTCAATGGTGCTTTCATGCACATCGAATAATACCAAACGGACGGCCACAGACAGGGACCGATGAAAACTACGTCGAGTCGAGATCGATAGGCATATTTCATGAGCTTTTATAGACCTCCTGTTGGTGGCCCCTATCCCAGTGCGCGCATTTTTTCATATCACAGTTTTTGTTTTTTTTTTTTTTCACCACTGACGTCAACCGTCTGTTTACAGGCAAACATTATTGTTCCGAGAAAATAAGTAACATAGTACTGTTCTAATTTCACTCGTCTTACGTATATTTTACAGTTAAAAAAGGAAGATCATATAATGATCGGTGATTAGACATTTAGGCGTATTAACAAAACATTGTTATTGCTGTCTCTCGTGAGATAAATTACAACCACGTCGGGAACCTATCCGTCAGTGGTCACGCGTCATCTGGTCGGACTTCGTCGCGTTGATGGCGGCATGCACCGTAACCAGCAGCCTTAGTTAGCCGCCGAAAGTTCGAGTTACGAGTGACGACATAAGCTGAGGTCGGGCAACGGGAGACCCCACCGACACGCACTAGGGGGCCAAATAATATAACAATATCATGGCGTTAAATGACGCACGATGCGATAGACAAACGGAAGTGCCTCGTCTCACTTATATCACAGATTAAATCTGTGCTTATATTGTTTACGAATACTGCTCGTCATAATCGCCGTTACCAATATTGCCTTTATTATTTATTACTGTTGGCCGCGAACATGTCGACTAAGTTCCATTACACCTACTTATAATAATAGTATACTGATATAAAGAAACACGATTCCTAACCCCTGTTACTATTTTATAATACATTCCCGGTTTAGTATTATGTTATATGATAATATAATAATAAGACGCGCCACCTGCCTACTCGGGTAAGCCAGTGGTTTTCAACCTGGAAATCGCCAAAAATAATGATCCAAATAAAATTGTTTTTCATATAAAAGTATATTATTTAAAAAATAAACCAAATTTAATAAATGTTTTGGTACGATAAAATAATGTGTCCAATAATAAATAATGTTATCTTATCTGACAACGGGCTTGTCGGTTTGTCAATTAGTCAGGTTTTCCCCCAGGTTATTAGAATTATTGTACATTTACTGTCTTCCTTTAATTTCGTTTGGTTTTTAAAATTATAGAAACGTTACCATTATAATTTGATAAACTGAAAAATTGTATAAACATATTCGTGCAGGTTAAAATAAAAACACGAGTATTAAGCGTGCTGTTGAAAATGTGAATGATAGTTTAAATCGAAGAAAAAAAAAACGAAAAAGGTCATCCAGAAATAATTTGGTGGCATTACAAAGAAATAAAACATCGGGGGTCACAATTCAAAAAAAAAAAAAAGGTTGAAAACTGCTGGTGTAGACACTTGGTTTGTATATGCGGACACTGCCACGACATCTGCAGTAGGTAGTTGGCACGTTGTACATACCTCGCAACTATTGCCTTGGTTGCGAAAATCTTTAACAATGGGTACACACATTACAAACACGGGTGCGCGCGTTTCACGAACAAATGATATTGCATTAGGTATCCACGACGCGTGCAGGATACCACGCGTATCGGGTATACGCTACTAGTAATAATGACAACAATAAATATAATAGTAATAATAATACGCATACACACGTATTATGTTATACCCGTGCGGCGGCGACGTATTACAGGTACACTATAATATAGTATCTAACCTACCCGTTTTACGGGAACACGACACGCCGCCGTCACATCCGCTATTAAGGTCGAAAGCCGAGGTCGGACGTACACACTATAATAATATTATGTGTACGTAATATATGTGTGCGGCTGTGGTCGTTGCCGCCGCGTGGTTACCCATACCGAATGACCTGCCACATAGCAGTGCGACCGACAACGTATCAGCCTAGCAGCTGCTGCTACACCAGGCTGTACCGGCTGCTACCCGTAATAGTATTATTGTTAGGGCTCGGATGTTACAGCAGCATAAAGAGAGAAAATGTGCACGATGAAATGAAAAAAAAAATGCATTAAAAAATGTTCAATACACAAAACAAATTTTAATAAATATGCAAAAAATTATAAAAATAAATGTTAATTTAATGTGTAATTATGTAGGTACAAAAACAAATTTAAAATGGACAAAAAATACATTAATATGCTATAAATTTCATCAAAAAACTGATTGGCGATGGCATTTAGCAGTTTTATTGGACTCAAAACATACCTAATTAAAAATATAATTTTTTCATTATTTTTGAAGTGAAATACGGGTTAAGTTGTTGCATTGAACTACCAATATTTTCTTAAGACTTTCTACTTCAAATGATTCACGATTATTTAAAATAATTATGTTAAGAAAAAACATTTTTTTTTTTTCTTTGGAAATTATTAAATGTGCTTAATGCATATATTCATTGGAAATCAAAGAAATATACTCATTTTAATTTTCCTAAAATTTCCCAAATATGCACTTTCAAGTTTCGATTATTAAAATCACCATTGTATAACTTGGATTTCTAGTTTGGTCTGCTACAAATCGAGAGCATTTACAAAACAATATGTAACTCTTATAATTTCCAAGCCTTAATTATTATTATTCTACAGTCAGAATGATTTACGAAATTTCGTTCGTGTTTGTACGGTTTAACGAGCCGCCACGCCGACGTATCGCGAAAATCTTACACACCGCTACCTGTTGATGCTCGAAAAAAAAACGCGTATTACGACTTCCGCGTAGGCGTTGTTGGCGCACGTACACACGTTCGACCACTGACGTCCTGTCCGTCACAAATGAAATTTTAGACAACGATTTACAAAACAATAACTTATAGGAACAGGAATCGTAATAGACCTACTAAACTGCTAAACATATCCTTATAATAATAATTATGAACATAGTAAAACAGTTAAGACGGTGTATAAATAGTAGTTATTTTGTGTACATTACTCGTTTTATTGTATCGAAATTACTTTTATAATAGTAAAGTGTCGATAATTTTGTTACATTATCAAATGACTAATGAGTAACTTAATAGATACCAATGATATTAAACGATTAAATAGAAATAACGTTTTGATAATATGGACATATTGGATAATATTATCAAAACTTTATTTCTATTTAAGCGTTTAATATCATTGGTATCTATTTTATTTTACTTTTCAACACATTTTTATCTATTTGAATACCGTTATGTGTTTAACTTTCAGCCGCAGATAAAAATCATGACGTAAATAAAATTGTCCCGTGTGAAATCAGCTTTAATAAGATTATTTCAATCACATTCATTTATAAAAACTATTTATAAAATATTTTATATATTAGTTTTTTTCTAAATCTAATAATGCCTTTATTTGTTATTTTGCCGTAAAATATGATACACAAGACATGCTTATAGGTGACTTAAATTATTTTTAGGTAGTCAGTTTTTCAAACAACAATGTTCATGAACCTATGATTTTTCACTTTTTATTCATTATTCTGGAAATGTCGAAATTTTAGCCAGTGTTTATCTTTATGCCATAAAAATTAACCGGCATCAGTAGTACATATAGAAGGAAAAATTACATCAATTTTACGTATTTTAGTGACATAACATTAACATTTTTTAATGTATTCTGCTATATAATAATACCTATTCTATAAACTAATATATTATACTTACAATATTAATAAAGCCGGACATACTTCGCACGATGGGTGTACTTCGCACGACGGGTGGTATTCTCTTGACGGGCGTATTAAATTTTAAAGAAACGATAAATCATTTCTTCAGTAAAACGAATCTGAACAAAGGAAATTAATAATATAAGAAAAAAAAAATTTTTTTCACATTTTCAAAATTTTCTTGCGCCAAAATCTTTTTTATAGGATTTTCTATCTATGTTTAAATTTTCATAAAATCCGGATCAAAAAATGATGGTTTCCGAGTCGTTTTTGTCAAATTTTGGGTAGTTTTTTCCAAAAAAAAAAATTGAAGAATTGAGAAATTCAAAAAATGATCTCTTTAAAGTACAATCTAGAGGCAAAT
>JAIPRM010000508.1:0-24259 GCA_025469315.1 Stegophylla sp. TES_Ste_2020
TTTTTTATTAAGATGTATTTTACCACAGAATAGATGAAACCTTTCATCTATTCTGTAACTGTACTAATTTACTAACTGGCAACTGCTTTGATATGTTTATGAATTGCGGACTGTACATTTTTAGTTTCTAGTTACAATATGAAATTATGATAATAGATGGCGTTGCAGGTCATTTTGACTATTCCGTTCATCAATAAGTAGACCAACATTATACATTACGGTAATGCCGAGTTGCCCGACCTGTATGTAAGACCGTGGTTGTGATTTAAGATATTTCTTAACAACCATGGAGGTAATTCTATAGAGGAAACCTTAGATCATATACCATATATATGATCTAAGGAGGAAACGTTTGACAATATCATAGATAACAATATGAACGCCAAATACCATTTAAGATATTATACCCATAGACCTAGGGTATAAGGTCTATGGATATACGACGGTTCATCTACAACCATGATATATACTTATATATCTTAAATCATGACGCCAAGTATGAAAAACGGTTAAAGATGCTAGATAGAATGGTTGCACGACGTTGTATTCTCAACTTATAAAATATGCAATATTATACTTATAATCTTCTTATTTATTTTTGTAGGACATAGGTACTAATTAAAGTAATTAAACAGTAAATAATATGTAAATTTATAAAGTAGGTAATAGTTATTTAATTAATACCTCGTAATCACTTATATATAAAAAACTATTTTACACTATTGATTATTCAGTTGTTATAATATAATATACATATTTATTAGGTATTGACTAATTTTGATAGTTTTTTTTTTTTTTTTGTTTTGTTTTTAGTTTCTTAATTAACTAAGTAAGAATATTGTCTCATTCACATACTAACTGATGTAGGTAAATGACAAAATTATTCGACAATATTTCAATTTTGTGTTTATCACTTGGAGATATTAATTAAAAAAAATTTAAAATAGATTTTCTATTTTGAATAATTACCATTTTTAGATTCTAAACGAAGTAAAGAAGCACATGTTTTTACAATGATGTTTTTCTTTTTTTTTCTTCTGTAAACACTTTCGTATAGAAATACTTGTCCAAAAGTTTCGATCAGTAACTTTCTGAATATTTTTTGATTTCTGTACCAGACTCCCATGTACTAATAATGTCAATTACGTTAAAATGTTTTGAATAAACGCGGTAAGTTTTTTTAAGTGTCATTCCTAATTCCTAAAGCATACTCCCATTTTTTCCCATCATTTTCATTTTGAAGTACTTTAGGTATTTTGAGATGTTATGGATTGCTTGTATGGTATTCAAATACAACAATAATTAGCCATTATAAACTATATTATAATTTGTTAGTGGATATTTTAGATGTAATTAATATTAATTCAATATCAAAACTAAAACTACACCATTAACAATGTATGTATACCTAACATACAAATATGAACACCAAACAAATTGAGTGCCTAACAAATGTACATAATAACCATAGATAAAAGATTAATAACATAATTTAGGTGGATAAATCAAAGTATATTTGTATAATATTTGTTTTTATATATAGACAAAAATGCGTATGATTAATCCTATAATATTATCTTGATATTTTAATAAATAAAATCTAAATCTAAAATATAAGTTATAATTTTGTTTTGAATTATGCAAAAAAACAAAAATTTATGTTAAATATTTATATGACCACTAGATCGCGTTACAAAACAGTAAAATTACATGAGAACATTCACCTGCCACCTGGTTTGAAACAATGTTGAATTTGATAAGTTAAGCAAATATGTATATATATACACCTAATAAATATCTAAAGGCAAATAGGTACCTAATTAATGGGTAATTATTGAGAATTTCGGATGTTTTAAGATGCTGGTCAAACTTTTGGACGAGTATTTGGAAAAGTACCTAAAAAATTGCTCACAGATTAGAAAAAAAATATTTTAAATAAATATCATTGTAAAATCAAAATCTTCTTCGTAAATACACCTAAGACTGTATAAGTTTTTATTGAAAAATGTCAAAATGCCGTTATATTATTATTTATATTACGTTGTGACGTTATATTGGGAATCATGAATTAATTAACTTATTTTCTTTTATTTATTGAGTTTGATTATCAGTGTTGAGGTTATCTAGATTCTAGATAAATATATTTTATTTGTCTTTTATTTCATGTCAATAAATATTTTTAAGTTATTTGAGAATTGTCAAAAATATAATTAATGTTAAATATAAACAAACTTATTTGATTTACTTATATTGTACATTATATCGTTATTTCCTAAAAGTCCACCATCCATTACTTATTATTACTGTCTTACGTAAATGTGAAAATTGATCTTAATATAGTTTAATATTATCTGTATATTAATATTATATTAATAATTATTATTAAATTACTATTATTAAAATAGTGGTTTAAGATGGTTCTAATAGTTGATCAAAAATATTTATAAAATATCTTGTTAAAACTGTAGGACTTTGACGAGTTCAATTTTAATGTTATTATAATTCAGTAATACCCAGATATGATGAGATATCTCTTCTTAAGAAACAGTAAAATAATGACTGGCTTGGAACCATTCTAAAAAGTTGCATAAATGCATAAGACCAGAATGGAACGCGGCGAAACGGTCCAGTGGCGAATAGTCCGCGGCGAAAAGAACTAAACCCAATATTAATACCTAAATTTTTATCATTACATGAAAAACGCTTTAAAATAATTATTTCTAAGCTCTAACATATTTCATACTAAAAGTGTCTTGCCCCAAACCCTCGATTTTTTACTCAAACAAAACATTTTTTGTTATATTCGCGTCTATAACCGTCTATACTATAGATTATTATATAATTTATAGTACCTTTGCAAATCATTTCTTGGTAAATTTTGATTTTTAAAAACAAATTTTATTCTATATTTTACCTGAGAATCTGTTGTAAATGGGATACTATATGCAGCTTGCCTATAATAGACGTAGGTGTACAATTTCACTTTTCGTAGTGCACATCTGAGATTCCATAGTGCACAAAGTGTGTCGTTGTGCACACAAAAATAACCACTGTAATAAATAAATATGGCACTGTACTTAAATAACACAGTCTACATGCGTATCGTACGATTAACCTTTAACAATATATGACTGTTCAAAATTGATTTGGCCGATAGTTGAACATAAGGGCAGCTTTATTCTGTGTGTGCTGCTTCTGCCATTAAAGTCTGCGCACGCCTAATGTTTCAATTGTTTACAATACTGTTCTTGTAGTTTAGTGGTCAAATGGTTTAGTCCGGATACGACGGTACCGGGTTCACACCTTACCCGGTAAACTTAAATTTTTGCCCATTTTTCAACCGTGACTGAACAGAGGTGACGCAATAAACATATTATATTATAGCGAATTAAGGCTGATTTACGACTTTAATAACCTAACCTAACCTTTCTACTCATGGTTTTATATTTCTTATAAATCTCCCAGTCAGGGGCGTATTTAGGATTGTTGTTCAGGGGGGGCTAAAATGAAATTTGATTATATAATTCGTAAGTAATGATACTATTTATCTATACGAATAACATATAATTATTGCGATTTAGGGGCTAAACTACTCTTTGAAGGGGCTTAGCCCCCCTAGCCCTCCCTTAAATACGCCCCTGCTCCCAGTCCATTCTCCTTTTGCTTCTCTTTCCCATTCACCTTGCCATCATCTATCGTATACCATATCCCGGATCTCCTTCACTACTTCGTCCATATCCCATTCATTTCTTCTTCTGTATCTTTCCGCTCGTTCCCAGACCAGATAATGAGCCGGTATCATACCTACAATCACCACATCAGGTTGCCGTTGACACTGTCTTGTATGCCATTGCCGTTCCTAGTGCTATCATTTTTCGTTGTCTAAAGATAGTATCTACATTTCTCTGGAAAACAAGAGCCCTCGCCCATATAGGCTACGCATACAGGCACGTAACTAGATATTTTTCCATTAGAGCACCAACATTTTTTGGCTCTATTCTAATTTTTGTCGGCAAATTAAGCCCTCTTAATTTGCCGACTTCATTTTCAAATCTTACTTTGCCGACTAATTAGCATAAAAAAAGCTAGTAGGGGGGTATTTGAAATTTCTAGTTTTCAATCTATTATTAGACGTCTTATCTCCAATTTTTGGATGACGTATATTAATAAAATAAAATCTCAGAACTTAATTTTTGCTATACTATCGTTAATTATATGGAGTATCATAACATACATTCAGGATTTGGAACAATATACACCATGTTTAAAATATTTAAAAATAAAATCAAGGGGGCCTATTTGGGGCCACCGACGTTTCTAAGGGGACCAGGCCCCCTAAGGCCCCTCCCTTGGTGACGTGCCTGGACGCATACCAGTAGTTTGCTCATCACCACTGAAAATTTCTCTTATTTTGTCTGAGCCTCTCATATTTGACATCAGCCTCGACAGAACTTGGGCCTTGTGTTTTGCCTTTGTCGCCGCTGTTTCTATGTGCCTTCGGAATCCTAGTTCCATGCCTAGATATTTAATTTGTACCTCGGAATCTTCAATTTTGAACATAGGTAGTTCATTTTTGATTTCCCTTTTGGATATCAGTATGACCGCCTCGGTTTTGCCTACTGACAGGGTAAGGTCCGAGTCCGTCATCTAATCTGTGATCATTTTTAGCTGCTGTTTCCAAGAGGTAAGTAGTACGTCCTGTCGCAACTACCGTTACATCATCCGGAAATGCAATTAGGGTCGTTGAGAACATGCCCTTCTTCGTTTCCAGTAGCCGGCGGAATCGATGCTTTTGTGAACCATGGTGCGAAGTACTTGCGTTTTTTGTTTTAAATTTGACAAAATGACGATACAGCAAAATTCGAAGCAATGGTTTTTTTTTATACGTTTTATTTTATTCTTATAGGGGCGTGCATGATCGCGTACACCGTATAATATACACAGTCCCTGCGCGTACCTAATTCTTGTAACATATATTACTCGTTTGAATAAAATGTGATCACCGAACGTGACGCGCGTTCGGTTTAATCCGACGATAAAGTAAATACGTGAATTTATATAATATTATCGTTTTAAATTGGTGGGGATGGTGGTGGTGGTCTACCACGTTTATATTGTAATATGTGCGCGCGTCCTGCAGCGAGACCCGCAGACGTGCTGTGCGGGTATCGTCGTCGTCGTCGTCGTTTCGTCGCGTAAAGACGATTTACCTACGTATACATATTATATATATATTACTGTATCACGCCACGCAGTAGTAGTACTACACGAGTGTGCCGCATTATTTTGTTATGTGTACTACACGACACGCCGCACTATACTGCCCATTATATTATTACAGTCCGCCGCGCCGCGCCGTTACGCGCGCGTCTGTTCGTCATAGTACACAAGTGTGCGACGGCGACGACGAGTACGCGTATCATACAAAATACTCGTGTGTGCGTGTTGTTTGTATATTGTATATTTTGTATAGTAAAGTACAGATACGACTATAAATTATAATATAAATAAACACGGCAGTATTATATACTATACGCGTATAAGTTGTTGCTTGGGTTGCCAGACGTCCCGTATTTTAACTAGAAGTCCCGTTGTCCCGACAAATCTCTTCGGGACACCAAAATGTCCCGTTTTTCAAAAAAATCACCATTATACATCCCTTTGACTCTTAAGTTAGGTTACCTAACCCAACCGGTGAATATTATAAAAGATTCATCCATTCTTCTAAAGTTCTGATAAATATGATAGACCATAATCAGGAAATTCAACAATTCTATTAATTTTATTAAATTAAAATACATATACTCGTATTTTTATAAAATTAATGTGATATTTGTTTTATTATTCCATTCCTATTGGTTAATGGCTATCGCCTAAAGAATACTAAGTCATTTTTTTTTAGTTTAATAAAATTTTATCAAGTTTAAAAATGTTATGTTTATACTTTATTTAGTGTACGTTCTTATTAACCTATTATGTTGAAATAATATTCAAAAATTATAAAACTTAAATATAGAAATTAACTTACAACATTTTTACTTAAAAAGGTTCAATTGTTGAAGAGGGATGGGGAGATTAAATTCATTTTTTGTTTGTCCCGTATTTTAAATTTTGAAATCTGGCAACCCTATGCTTTGACCGTGTCACGACGTGGCGCGGCGGATCCGGCGCAAGATTCCCGGAACCTCTCGCCGCGTCTAAACTGCAACACTCGCCTCCACCCCGCGCGATAACCCCGCAGCGATCGCGCGTATTATTATAATTGCCACGCACCGCGCCGCCGACTCGTGTGAATAAAACGGGATGTGAAGTATTATTATAATAATACGAATAATACGAATATGCGCGCAATAAACTCGTCGTAGTAGGCGGATTTGGGAATCGAGACCCGCGAAGGGGACTGGTGTATTCGTATTAGATACTGACAACCACCTGCACAACCACTATGTTAACGTACAGACTCTACTACCGTATACTACCACCGCTGTAATGTGGGGTTGAGATATTTTGTTCCGCGGACGCTTTGTTCCCTTTTTTGGGAACATTTTTTTGTTTCTTTTGAAAAAAAAAAAAAAATAATTACGGACCGAAAAATCCTAAAACGGAACAAAATTTCCTATTGGGATATTCTGGTCCGCAGATATTTTGTGTTCCATTTAGGGGGACTATTTGTTCCGTTTTGTGGACAATTTTATCTTTTCTAACAAATCAATTACACGGATCAAAAAATCCTAAATCGGAACAAAATGCCCTTTTGAGATATTTTGTTTTACGGGGACTGTTTGTGGTTAATTTGATCCTTTCACAAAAAAAAAAATCAATAGCGATCTTTTGTTCGGGCGTCAACCGAATGTATTTGATTTTCAAAATCGTACCTTTTTAATTGCCCGAGTGCGTCCGTACTTTATATAAACCGTTTGCACTATTGTGGCATTGAGCGTCGCTTTGATTCGCAGCTCCATTCGCTTTATTCCATTCAGTCTTTTTGAAGTTATGTTAAAAAGCAATTTTCATTTTTACGAATTTTGGATCTATAAAGTTACTGATTGAAACTTTTGGACATGTATTTCTATACGAAAAAGAATATAATGTATAATATACTTTTTTCTGACTTTTGGTAAATATTTGGAATCGATCGGACATAAAGGTTGGACTTGGGTTGACAATTTTTTTTATAAATCGCTAAAATTACGATTTTTATTTGTTAACATTAGAAATAGATTTGCTAATATCTGATAGCTATTTGTTATCTTTTGGCGCATATTTGGAATCGATTGAACAATATGGGTAGGCTGAAATTTTTTTTAAAAAATTCGCTAAAATTACAGTTTTCATTTGCTAATTTTATGATAGATTTGCTATTATTTGTTATCTATTTGATAACTTTTGGCGGTGATTTGAAGTTAATCGAAGAAAGTGGGTGGGTTACCTGAACTTTACTCGCCAAAATGAAAAAAAAAAAAAAATGATAAAATGTTAAAAAATTATTTGCTAGTTACAGGAATGAATAATATGCTAATGTTTGCTAACTATTTGCTAACTTTTGATATAAATTTCGATTTGATCGGATTAATGTCGGTGGGTCAAGTTCATGGTCGTCGCGGGGCCACGGACCCGACGCATATTATTATTATTATTATTATTATAATTCCGTTAACAACCCGTGAAATGTACACATACGGAACGCGTCTGCAACTCGTACACGTAAAATGTGTCTGTGTGCGTGTACGCTAAACGCGCGTAATATTATTATGTGCAGCACAAGCACTCGTTTGCGGCCTTTTCGCTTCCAAGCCGTATATACCGCATGCGGTGCGTGCGAGTACCATTACATTTTATTATTATTGTTATTACTATTACAGCTCAGTGTATTATTATCGTATAATATTCTATTATCGCTGGTTTGTATTTATTTATATATATATATATATGTACATACTACATATTGTGCACCGTATTCGCCGCATAACGCCTTTATTGTGCACGAGGATTTGAGTATTTTAGACACGACTTATAACGTGTGTACAGTGTACAATGTACATAGGTGGTAATTGCAGCAGCATACGCGCGAATATTCTGTGATATCATGAGCATACGGTATTTTTTCTTTTCATTTGTTTTTTTTTTTTTATCTTAAACGTGTTAACCTACTATAGTTATATATTTTTAAATATGTATATGTATATGTGCAAAGACGATTTTAACGCAGAAGACAAATGCCCCTGGTGAGAAAATTGTTCACGCCGATTATCGGTTGCGTGTTTCCACCTATTTTTTTTCACCAATTAACAACGAAAAACAGGAATACTTAAATTTCATTTTATATTGATCAAAAGTTGACATAAAAATGGTACTATATTTGTTTGAATTCTCGTAACAAAAAGTTTACATTACATATTTAGATTCTGAGTGAAGCTAGTGTTTATACAATGATGTCTATTTTATTATTGTTTTTATAATTTTAAATTCTGAGTGAAGCGTAGAAACTTATGTTATTACAATGATGTTTATTTTTTTATCATTATTATTTTAGATTCTGAGCATAGCTAAGGTGCTTATGATTTTACAATGATATTAATTTTTAATTTTTTTAAGAAGAATTTAAATAAATAATAAAAATTATTGTAAAAACGCTAGCTTCTTCTCTCCTTTCAGAATCTATTGTATTATAGCTAAAGAATTATAAAAATAATCATACATTGACACAAATGTATAGTCGTTTAATAAGAATATTAATTAAATATTTTCCATAAAGTACCTTTATATTTTGTTTCTTATCTTCAATCGTTCAGTGATCTTGTTTTTGAAATTGAATTTATAAATTTTTTGAGCCAAGGATTTTTATTAAAAATTTAAAATCGATCATACATTACATAATATCTAATGTATATACTTAAACATATTTCGTAAAAAAATTTTTAAATTTCTTATGAATTTCTCTTATGATATAATTACCAGTAGACCTGAAATAGACGACCCGAAATGTCAGTATTTTATGAGAAAATAAATATCATCTAGTAGAGTAAATACAATTTATACGATACATTATAATGAAATGTCGGTATTTAAATTTGAAGTTAATTATATTTAAAATATGTAGGAAATGAAAGAAATTTCGGGTGACCGGCCGGTGAAACGCCATGTGTTCACACTTATAATTTAACATTGTGTAATTGCGATTTGGCATCGTCAGCCGTTTTTATGCCGACCGGTTGCAGTTAGCGTCTTCACCGATCGAAAAATAAACCAAGTCAGCACCGTCTGTTTACTATAATCTAACTTTATGAATAAAATAAACCGACCGACAAACATCAGGTGTAATGGTTTTTTCCCTTGCAGGTTCTATACTCTGAAAGTATGCATAAGACATTTTTAATATTTTAACAATAATTAATTGTTACAGAAATATTGAAAAAGTAATAGCTAAATAATGTCTAAATTATCTGTATTAAAGTTCACTAAGAGAAAACTGAACACTCTTCGAGTAAAGGATATTCTTTACTCCTGGAGTAAGATATCCATGAGTAGGTGTGTTGAATTTTAAAGAAACGATAAATCATTTTATCAATAAAACGATAATAATTAAAAATCGACACATCCGATTTTAACAAAAATGTATATTTAAGAAGACATATCTTACAACAATAAATTGAATATATACGAAATAATACCGAAAATAAATTTGCATTCTTGATTAACAGTTATTTGAAACGTAATTCTTACTTAAGGCGCTTATAAAAATGTATTCAATGAGAAAACTTTTAAGAAAATTTGATCATAGGTTAAAAAACACGTAAAGAATCTATTGACAAAAGTGTCTGCAGGATTAAGAATTAAATTTTTTATGAAGTTTTGATTGAAAAGAAACCGTTTTTTTACGTGAAAATAACCAGTTTGATACGAATTGTATAATACATTGAGACTAACAATTTTTGAGATTTTTTTTTTTTTGGTTTGTTATACATTAGACTTAGATACATGTTACTACATTAGAGCAAGGATCACTTCACTATATTTAAAATTGTGTTTAAATTAGTAAAATCGATTTATAAAAATCTCCTTTTAAATTCTGAACGAAATGAAGAAGCTAGTGTTTTAACAAAATAATGTTTATTATTATTATTATTATTTTTCTATGAACACTTTTTCGTATGGATCTACTTGTCCAAAAGTCTCGATCAGTAATTTTTTGAAACTGGATTTTACCTCTAGTTGTTACTTTAGAAAGGTTATTTTTTTAAATTTCTCAATTTTTCATTTTTTTTTTTTTTTTTTTGATAAAACTACTCAAAATATGACAAAGAGACTCGGAAACTATAATTTTTTGATTCAAGCTTTATGAAAATTTAAGTATAGACAGACAATAATATTTAAAAAATTTTGGTGCAAGAAAATTTTGAAATGTGAAAAAAAAATTTAGAAAAATGTCCAAAATTTTTTTTTCTCATTTAATTTTTTTTTCATTTATATATTAGATATAAAAATTTAAAGTAAAGCATAGACAAGAAAGCCAGACATAATTCACACCACGGATATCCTTCGCTCTTGAGGACTGATAGTGGGTGTGTTGAAAAGGACGACTATTATTGCTCTTTATATTATTAATTACTTTCGTTGAGAATCGTCTTATTGAAGAAATGATTTATCGTTCCTTTAAAATTACACGCACCCTTCAAGAGTATCTGATCCGTGGAGTGAAGAATATCCGTGGTGTGGTATATCCGGCTTTCTTGTATATAATTTACTTTTTTATATCATATATTCATATGTATTACTAGGTACCAAAACAATTGTAGAGTAATGAGTATGTTAAAATGTTCATTTGACTGATTTATTTAAGAATTCATATAATTCGTTTAAAGTCTTAAGTTATATTTATGTAACACAATTCCGTTGAAGGACTCGAACATTTACAAATCTTTTTTTCCCACTCGGCACTATTTTTGAGATAAGCAATTTCACTCAAATTATTATTGTCAGATTTGAACCTTTTTTTTATGTATTAATAATCTCACGGATATAGCATAATATTCATTATGCTGGGTTTGTTATTACAATCTCTTAATTTTTTTTTCATACGGCCTACGATTAATGTTTTTATATCTGTTTATTCATTAATATATATATAAATAATATATACATAAATTGTTATTATAATATCAAGCGTGTTATAATGCAGTGCATTATTATGGCAAACTGGCAACATTCGGAAAATGTTATACATACGTTATACAATACTTAAGTGGTCGATGGTTGATTTTTTTTTTTTGGGAAGGCTGGAGGGGGTCGCACACAAGCAGCAGCTATCAACGCGTGAGGCTACTAACTATATGCGGTGACTTTAGGCGGAAAAACTGACCACCGAAGATATGACCATGACGGTCGTCGTCGAACAAGTCCCGAATCCATACAATAATATATATATATATATATATATAAACATAACAACAACAATAAAAATAATAATGTTATAACACACACACACAAACACACACTGGTGTGCTGTTGCTCTCGCACGCACATACACATAGACACGTTCACAATATAATAATATATTATATTATAATAATAATAATAATAATAATAATATATTGAGAATCCCTGCGCGTGTGTTAATGCTTGCGTCCTCATGTGCGCGTATGTGTGTGTGTGTGTGTGTGTACACTGGTACGTGTTTGTATATATTATACGTGCTCATGTGTGTACGCGCGCGCGCACTACTCTCGCATGTGTGTGTGTGTGTGTGTGTGTGTATGTGCACGACGACGAAGAATACGAATACGTTACGGGTGAACGTGTGTGTGTGTGTGTGTGTGTGTGTGTGCGTGCGCGGAGCGGCGCAACGCATTGCATGCCGGGCGACGCGGGGACCTGCGGGGGAGGTTATCCGCGTGTCGATTGGTCGGCTCCCTGCTCTGCCCCGTGGTATGCGGCCGACCGGACGAGTCGAGAAGTCCGCCGCGCGTGATCGCGTCGACATTAGTGTACCGTCCGGTTCAAAAACACGTCCGTCGGCGCACACACACGGCAGTCCACGCACAATACTCTGGCGCGCGGCCGTGCTACGCCGGACAATGTGATAATAAATACACGCGCACACGTACACACGTAATATTCAATACACACACACGAGCGCGCACGCTCACTTGGACCAATACTGCACAAGTGCTGTACCTGTACCCGACACGACAAAATATATACGCGCGCGTTAACAAGTGTCGAATGAAATAATAATATTTATAATACAAAAAGTCAGTGAAAATAATAAAAAAAATACGAGTCTCGAAAATAACCACGCGCGCGCGCGATCGTTTTTGTTTTTTGTTTAAATTTTTTACTCGCATCCCCCGTCCGATTTCTCGTTCGAGTTTGTGTTCGTCGTTTTTTTTACAAAGTACATTTTTCTACTTCACCGAGCAGTAGTGCTGTCGTGAATTTTCCATTTTTCCGCGGTGTCTTCTAGTGTGATGAAGTGTTATCGGCGCGCGGACAAAGGTTGTGTTCCGGCGGCGCCGGCTACCGTACGCCGGCCGCCGCGATAGGTGCGTCGATCCTTCTATCCTTCTAAGTGATGTGCCGCCGACGGTAGTATATTACCGCTATAATTTATGATATTATAACTATATTATATAATATAGTTTTAATCGATCGAGTGCGCGGCCGCTGTTGTGACCGTGTGTCATCCGGGTCCACGACCGGCACCGATACCGAGAGCGTGTAGCGGTTACCGCCGCGCAAGCCGCCGAGGTGATGCCCCATGCGAGCGAAGACAGAGGTGCGGCCGGCGAGGACGCGTGCAGCTCCGATGAGCTGATCGTGTTCAAGGACGAGAACGGCGGCGAAGACGTAGTCAAGCGGTCTTCGGATAAAGTCACCGAGGAGAAGTCCGACCTGATAGACTTATCAGAACCTGAGGTACACATCGTTATTATGTAATTAATATAATATCGTTATCTTTGCATTCGCTTAATATAACATGTTGTATCTACTTCTTGTTTTACGCCATAGCGATAATAATAATATGTAAAGGTATGTATTTTGTACCTATCGCAATGTTATTGGCCATGATTCTCCGCATTTCGGGTTTTATGCTTACTTCACGTTTCTTTGTAATCCGAGAAACGACGAGTCCTTACAAATGCCACCACGAAACTCGTTTACCGTGAGTAGATTCGAAATCGACGATCGCCAAAATTCCAGATTATTATTATTATTTATCTTATATCCGTAGCAAGTTCAATTATAATCCCGAGGGGTTGTTTCACGTTGTACAGGTGAAAACAGGTGTAACACCATTGTTAAACTCCTCTCGCCTCCGTCCCGGAACCCGTGATTATAATAATGGCCCTCTGTTGAATACACATACCTCTACGTGTACGTTAACTAGGCGTAAAAAAATTCATATTCGATAATTTCATGTTGCCTTAGTTTTCCCTCTTCTCTTTAGTCCTTCTCTCGCTGTCTCTCTCACACTCTCCCATCCTTCCTTCCTCCCTCTTTTCTTTTCTTTCCTTGCTGTTTCTTTCTGTCGCCGTATGTGCGTGTGGATTTATTTGTTTCCGAGAGACGTTTTGCGCGCCAGACCGAGACGTGTTAATTACGGGGCCTGCGGGTATCGCATTACCCATCGGCTTCGTAATGAATTCAATTAACTCTACGGAATAATATACACGCATAGTTTGTACGCGCTCAAAAACACACACACCAACACTTAGACGCCTCGTCAATCATAAACACTTAATCAGGCGACAACTAACGGCAAGGTCTTTATTAAAAATGTATTTTTAATAACTAGGTTCTCCGCGAACAAGGAAGACACGACACATGCAACTAAACTCATAATAAACATCATGTGACGATAGGTACACATTTAATGGGTGTAATTAATTTTTACCTGTTGTATTTACTTTTTTCGTCGATCAATTAACACGTTATTGATAATAATATTTCCTATTGCTCGCGTGTGGTAATGACTAAATGGTTATACTAGAATACACTGGCATGGCGTTCGACTGACTTTACAGGAGATGCATCTTCAAATTCCAAGAAATCGAATGCGGTTTGGATAATAAACCGTGTAATAAGCGAATTTCGACAGAACGACTGTTATAAATATTTGCAGGGTTTGTAAAAACCTCCTGTGGCGGAACACGCAACTCAGGATAAAAATAAAAAAAGAAATACGCCGTCAAATGTGCGGTCGTATATATGCCACGTCTTATTATTAGGCCACCTAACCCTCCCCCGGAGTGTATGTAATGCTGAAAATGTATTTATTTATATATATTTTTTTTTTCTTTGAATTTCGGTTTACTTTTGTGTAACCGTTTTTATCACCCGGACTCTTTGACACAATAGTAAACACAATAAATACGCACCTCCTGGGATTGAGAGATTCGTGGGGTCTTCGGTGCTTGTTTAATAATATTTTGTGCGGTCACAAAAAAGAAGATGGGGAAAGAAGAAACGTATTGAGTGAACATATTATATATAAAGAATGCCGGAGAAATATCAACCCTACAAGTGTTCAAACCTGTTCCATTTGTTGTGTGCACAGGGATTACGACGAAAAACGGACTCATGGTGGTTTCGGTATTGTGTCCCGCTGTCGAGGAATGACGATAAATTATTATCGCGGGCGACCATTTTTGGAATCGCACCACCCATAAGGAATTGTGTAAGGGGGGCAGGTGTGTAGGCGTATAATAATGTATAAAGGTTATTTTCTAATAAAACAAAAAAAAAATAAAAAAAATAAATAAATAAACCAACAATGGCTATAAAAATTGCAATATTTTTGGGATACACGTTAACTTGTTATTATTTCACGATATTAATATTTTATTATTGTTGTTTGTTGTTGCCAGTGCGCGCCATAAAATCTGTTTACCCGTCCACGCGTATTCATTATGTAGTTACATACATATTGTATATACATTTTTATATGTAGGTATATATGTATGTATGTATGTACATAAGCAACAATAACCGGTACCATTAGAAGTATTTGATGATTAATAGTAATCACGAGCACTTGTGGATGATTGGCGCGAGCTACTTTAATTGACTCTGTAATGGCGTAATCTGGTTACATTGCGTAATTCTAAGAAAATACTAGTCGGCTAGCGTGATGATGGGCTACTATTATATTATTATACCTTCCTATTGCCTCCTCCTGCCCACATAATAATTTATAATATATTTATGAGTAGAAAAAATAAGTATTAAATTCCTTTTTCGGAAATAAAAAAACCATACGGGATAATGACCTGCGCACACTATTATAGCACCTCTTCACATCGCTAACAAAACGTATAATTTCGTACTCCTGATTATTTCGTATGTAGGTACATTATAACAATACACGAGACGCTTGTTTAATGTATGTTGTACATTAGATCGAATAATCGTTAGAACTTTCTATGTAATGGACTGAAATAATATATATACAATAGGTATAAGATTATAATATTTTATCCGTTCGTCAAGTATAACGCGCACTTAAAGACGGACGTTTTTTTCGTAATGTTGTAATATAAAATTGGCCGAAAAAATCTGCCGCCGAGGACACACAACCGGTTTAATTGGCGTCCAGGTAGAAAATTGGATAACAATTGGCGCGGTGGCGCTCCGTGGGGGCGCCACGGCCCATTGAACCTCAGCGTTATTAGGCGCCATCCCAGCAGGAGGATAAGCGCTCGTCCGTCGTCGTCCGCATCGTTGCCCGCATTTAAATACACATAATATCTCTAAACTTTAACGTATCATCGTCGTCCGGTCGTACAGCACAAGAGCATAAAAAATAAATCATCGTAATTTTACTATTATATTCAACTATGCGGCCGTATCGCGCGCCGACTAACATTAATTCTGAACAGACGACGCGACGTACGGTTATTTTTAAGTCTTACAGTATGTAATTAAAATTTTTTAGGGTTGTAAATTTCATAGATTGTCATCGTGTTCGGCTATAACTATATAATCTCACGAGTATAATTTTTTTTTTGATTCCAGAAAGTCAGTTCTAACCATCGATGTTCTCCTGTAAAAACTAGCAGTTCAACTCCTGATCTCAACCGAAGTAAGTACCCACAATCGATTTTTCTTATTATTTATTTAACACGAACAGATTTTATTTAGACGGTGTTAAAAACACTTAAAAAGTAAACACAGCTGGTACACACATTATTAATATATCTGCTATTTCCATTCATATCTAATCGAATTCGTTAAAAAAACAAACTTTACTCGGCGTATAATAATAATTAGCGATGTGCCGCGCCACCGCCGGAGTCGTCGTATCGTCCGAGCCTGTAATTAGGTACCTGAACAGCCGCCGCGGGCGACAACACAACGGGCCTGGCACCTTATTATTTCACCTCTTCCGTCCCACTCGTTTTCAATCGGGCGCGCGCGCGCGCTCGCCTCGCCTCAGTCTGACCGGATAACCGGTGTAAATTTACATTATTTTCCGATTTTATTTAAAGACCGTGCGTAATTTATCGCGGTATATTAACGAGACCCGGTGTGCGTATAATATATAACAAACAATAAATTTAATAAACAAAGCGACGCGTCATTCATAAGAATAATAATAATAATAATGAAAAATAAAAAAACAGAAAAATACAATACTTGAGAGACCTATTTGAAAAAGCAAACGGCTTATTGCGTGATGGCGTGGGGATTGTATTAAATAAAAAAAAAAAGTACACCACGTGGTATGGTCGTGTTATTATTGTATGTGTGTGTGTGTATTTAATAATTTCCAGTGAGAAAAAAATGTACCCAAATCCTTGGCGCGCAGGTATACGCACACCGAACATGTGTTGAACACACTCGACGGGTGGCGGTTCTCGGAATCTGACCGAAAGAATGTCATTCCGGGTGGTGATGATGGTGGTGGTGGTGGCGGCGGCGGCAATGTGGTGGTGGGGGTCGTGGGGACGCAAAAATAAAATATAATATAATCTCAAATATCTTTCACTCTTTCGTTCCTTCTATAATCTATAATGCCACAACAGCCTAGCAGCAGCAACTCTTTACGCCTCTCTCTCATTTGTACTCCACATAAGTATATTATGACCTTGAACGTTATTGTCCATCGAGAAGCGCGCATAATGACAGAAGAGCTAATAATAATAAAAGAAAAAGAGGTGGTCGAACTGAGCGCATTATAATAACCAGAGAAATAGAGAGAGAGAGACGCGATCTGCCTGTAATAATTCTCCCGCACCGTACGTGTGTATGCACACATACACACACATTTGTATATAATAATATTAAATATACATACGCGTATAATGCATACGCGTACATACACCTATATACGTGTATAAAAAACATAAACAACGTGCCTGTTGTACACAGCCGTCGTCGTAGCTCATAGTCTCTCTGGGCAGGGCTGTGTACGGTCTCGGGGGGGGGGCGGGGTTCTACAAGGCTTCCTAAACGAGGCTCGTTTTGTTTTTTGACACCGGACCCCCGCCAACCCCGCCGCAACGAGTCACACAGTGGGTTTTACACGCTTTCTTTGCACCCCCTTCCTGTCTATCGCCGATGTAAACCTGACGATTGCGGCGGCGGCGACGGATCTTTGTTAGAGCCGCGTGTGTGCGTGTGCTACGCGCGCTGGCTTACCGCCTAGTGCCACAGTGCTATCTCTCAAGCGGTGCTCGTTAACCAGAACTATACACGACTACTGCACACACACACACACGCGCGCGCGCGCGGGAAAGAGGAGACTGCCGCGCCGTCGTCGTTGCGACGTTGCCTAGTCGGACCTGTGTTGTTGTGTGTGTATAATATTATGATGATGTATACGTACGTACGTGTGTGTGTGTGTGTACGCCGCGAAGTGTTCGGAGGAGCCAGCGAGAGAGGAGAATCTTTGGAGATTTATTATTATTTATATGCCTCACGCACACTGGGTGACGCGCCGCCGTCGTGTACGTATCACATGGTCTCGTCTCTTGGACGACGTCACACGCCGCAGCAGCCGGCTTATTATTATTATGCATATTATTATTATTACGTATTAGCTGCGTATGTCTGGCAGCGGCCGTGTGTATTTATATGTGTGTGTGTGTGTGTGTGTGTGTGTGTGTGTGTGTGTATAATAATGTAGAAGTGGAGTTTCGGCAAAAACCATACTATTAAAGTATTGTACGTCGTATGTTTAGAAACTTGCGCGCGAGCGGCCGTCATTAAAGGGTTTTTTTTCTTCTTCTAGATGTGACGACGGTCGTAAAACTACGACTTACTTTCGTCGTGTGTCGGTCTTTGCACGGCCGATCGGTATCACCGCGCGAACACCGGCAATAATATCGCATCTATTTAATAATGTCGTGGCGTACACATAAAATGCACACACAATACGCGGTATTCCGAAGTTACTCCTTTACATATACGTCATAAGACTCCTCCTAATCACGAGCGTACACATACGGTTGATTTTGTCGCAGGTTTTTATTTAAATGATGTGTCGTACAAGGCGGCGTAGAGGAGATCCTGTGTCCTGGCTCGAGTTGTAAATAAACATTTTGTTTACACAAT
This sequence comes from Stegophylla sp. TES_Ste_2020, assembly GCA_025469315.1. NCBI lineage: Eukaryota > Metazoa > Arthropoda > Insecta > Hemiptera > Aphididae > Stegophylla > Stegophylla sp. TES_Ste_2020. The sequence continues at coordinate 18,556 of JAIPRM010000508.1, forward strand.
CTCAAAGAAAACCTCGTAAATGTCCCTTTTAATCGTTTCCCGTATAGCCGAACAGATTTTTATTATTTAGAACGCGTTTTATTGACATTTCTGGTTCCCTCAGAGTTTAGATTACTATATATTGAAATGTACCATTTTTCAGCATTAACACTTATATTGTTCAAATAAAATTATGCGTGCTTCTCGGAAAAAAATGGTCCGGTACGCCGGTTTACAGTTTGTGTTGTGATGACCAGTCCTTCAATATAAAATATCAATATTGTAAAAAGATTTCTGTAAAATAATAATTACCACGCTAACAAAATAATTCTGATAATCCACAAATGTTGAAGTTTTTTTCTTTTTAGAGACTTTCATTGTGTCTGTTTATAAAGTTTTTACAATTCATATTCAAAGTTCTATAATATATATTATTTTATCATATTAATAGCGGCAAAGGTGAACCTGTTGACTGATATGAGTCAATTACACCAATTTAAAATCCTTTACTGCCCATTGCCGATTATATTATTTTCTGATTCAATCATATTCACTTAAATGTTTAAATATCATATAATATGCATATAAATATTTATGGTCATTGTTTTGCAATATCATTCTTAAAGATATTAAAATTATACTTAATTGTGCGCGTAATATATTGTATTATAATATTAGGTACTTATTTGATTTATAATACTGTTTTCCTGTTTCTATGATATCAGTTATGCTTCTTTTGAAACACGTGCAATACTGCGTGTGAAAAAATATTTAATTTATACACTTTTTATAATTTTGTTTTATTTATTTAAGCGTAAAATCGTATCCCCTTAAAGCCAACACGTTTATTGTGTCTCATTAGGTATTGTAGTAACATAACTAATAATTTCTATTTTTTCGAAGTAGTAAAAATGACCCCAAGTCCTATTTTGTATACTACACATATATAACTACGTGTCCTATATGTGGTCATATTTTATTTAGTTGTTCAATAAATAAAATTGTACATTTAGTATTTTTAAATACTATTGGTGATTGTGTTTTTAGATCTGTATATTTTCGCTTTAAACCTTCTACAGTAAATTAATTTCAAGAAAACATAAAATAAATTGTGTTTTTTTGTTTATTAAAAAAAAAAAAAATTGCATGTTTATGTCAAATATCATAACTATGTTTTATTTTTACAAATGCTTGTTATATTTACATCAAAAATTTTCCAAGGATAATTTTTAGTGACCTGGAGCTAAAATTTAAGTGGTATTCTTTCAATTTAAGTTTATCACTATAACTCTTAACTCCTCATTTATTAAGGCGTTCATCCATCTAAGTATAATAGTTAACGGCTATTGTTGCATTTCATTTTTTTTTTCATGTTGACAGCATCCACTGACTGTACCATAATGTAATTTCCCCGGTTTTTAGAAAAAAATATTAACTCACTATATTATATTCGTGTAAAATGCATAATCAACGTGCTGTTCAAACAAAGTAAATGAGTGTCTGCTCTCATTATGTAGACTCGTAATGATAATTTGGTTCATAACTTGGCCAACACTTCACATTTATATCTTTATACAGTACACACACATATTTAACTAATATTTCTTCTTTTTTCTTTATTTTGCTGAAAACATACAATTGTAGTTTGCATCTATTGTTTTGTTGTTTACATTTCGTATATTATTGTAAAAAAATATAACAAGAATATCTTTTATTTTTACCGAATTCTTCTTGTTGGTTAAGTACAGAATGGATAAAATATATTTTGTAAAGTATAATAACAATAAAAAAAAAAAAAAAAAAAAAATAGGAGTGGTAGGTCCCTTTTTGGTATTTGTAATGATGTACAATAAAATAAGTCTTTTGATGCCAAAAATTATATTAGCAGTATTTAGAAAATATCTGAAATCTTGCTATAGGTATTTCAAAGTCTTTTAGATTGTGAAAGGTTGGTGTGTGTGTGTGTGTTTGTATATAATGTAATATATATATATATATATATTGATTAAAGATAATATTTGTTTGTTTCAGGTAAACCAGGCCCAACTCCTCACCCACCTGCTTTTAACATGGGTTATCTCGTTGCGCCTTACCCATCGCCTTACACGAATGGCACTACGTCTGTGTCGATGGTAAGTTTTTGAATAAACTATTTTTTTATACTTCTTTTTCAATATATATTATTTTTCTCAAAATAAGCTACTATATCATATTATTAAATAATAATCTCGTAGATATGGGTTAGATTTCTTTCATATTATAAAACTATGTCAGTAACTGGTTGCTGCTGTTGAGGTAGTACGGGTGTTGTTATAATTTGTCTAAATAATAATGCGTTCAATTACTTGTGATCAAATATGACTATGAGTATTGTGTGCTTCAAGTACTTTAGTGGTCAAATCGGAAAAATATATTTACGTAGGTAATTTATGAAAACTGAGCATATCTAACATAAGTTATCTGTAATAATATACAAAAAGTATATAATTACAAAGGGTACGATCTTTTTAAAATTACTCCCGTGACCCTCGCATTTAGATCTCTAATTTTATATTAATTAAAATAATATATGCAGGACTCTGAGCGGTTGATAGATTTTTATCAATAAATCTAGACCTTTATTAAATTAATATTCTGATTAAAAAAAAAAACGTTATGTACAGGAAAATTTCGGTGCAGAGATCGTTAACAAAGACACGTTTTGCTCTAGTCCCTAACTATAGCCTCTAACTCGACTGAACAGCTTAAATAAAACGTGTAATGTACCCATTAGATTAAATCTAGAAAGAAACAAAATAAAAACTTATGGTCGAATAAGTGGTACCTAGTTTAAGCATTACTATCGAGACTTGAGATGATAATGATATATCCATGATAAAGTCTGAAAACGTAGTGATATTTTAATTAGAAAAATGTTGAAATAATGTCAAAACTATTACAGAAATTATAAAAGGAACAATTAAAGTTATATAATTAAATATAAAAAATTATACGAAAATAATCCTCACGGGTTTTCAACCCATCGTCAAATTTTCTCTAAAATGAATATTTTTATAAATGTTTTTTATTATACGCAATTAGTGATATAAAAAATGACATTTTTCTTTTCATCATTATTTCATAACGTTTTTAGTTTATTGTTTTTAAGAGTTGAAAGATTTAATTCAAGCTTATGATTATTTAGAGATCTACTTGTATTTATATTTTTGTTTTAATGAGTTGAATCAATTTTTAATTATAATAACAGTAAACTTAAGTATTTTCATTCATGGGCAGGCATGAATTTGTAGATATTCAAAATAAAACCGGAAATAATATTCCTACTCATTACACTAGAGCTCCGCTCGGAATTGTTGTATAGAAGAAATAATTGCTTCTTTAAAATTCTACACACCTGCGACGAGAATTATATCCAAATAGATTAGAATGGTCATGGTGCAAAAATATACCCGGATATTTTTAGTGGATGTATTTTTTTTTTTTCATCAACAATTTTCTATAAATTTCATAATTTAAAACGCCACATAATGATATGTGGTATACACATATTTATTCGAACGTGAACATATCGAGACACGGAGTTATTATAATAATTGTTTACGTATTATTGTGCCTGTAGGTAAGTTATACCTTAGGAACTAAGTTCATGGAGCGATGACGATTACCTTTGATAGGAAATTATCATCAAAACATTACGCGAGAAGTAAAGTGTCTCCGACGACGACGCTTGTGTAGTTAACACCAAAACACTACTACTACTACTACTACTACAGATTACTACTCTCTACTTGCACTATTACTATCTATTACCAATACATCCTCAACGCGAATAGCTATAACAATATTACCAAGTCAGTACCGCTATTGTCTATTTACATTAAAATTACTACCATTACTACTACTACCACTACTACCATTACTGCGGTGTGACGACAGTTAAACATCGCGTTAAACACGTCGCGCGTTGTCCGTGGGTTCTTCTCTGGATTCATTAAAAGTACAATAATTATATATTTAACAAGAACGGCCGTAATTTTATTCAAACCGACTCAGTGGCGGCGGTAACTGCAAGCGCGCGGCAGTAGGAATAATAACAGCAGCGCGTCGTCGTCGGGTCAGTATGTGTGTGCGTCTATAATATGTACGTATGCGTGTGTGTATGCGTGCGCGCGCGCGCCCGTAGTCTGGTTAATGCGGTTTACGACGACGGACGCGTTCGGTATCGCGGGCTACAAACAAGGCGGGTAATTTGCCGATGACAAGGGGCCACCGGTGACGGGCGGGGCGGCGGCGCTTGATACACACGCGCGCGCGCGCGTCGTCGCCACCGCCGCCGCCGGGAGCGCTCCCACCACAATCAACGACGCCGTCGTACCCACCGCCCCGGCGACGACGACGACGACGACGACGACGACGCGTATATACAGCCGCCGCCGTTTAGGACGAAAACTGGTTTGCCCGTCTCGTTGTTGTCATCGTCGTCGTCGTCGTCCGTCCGTCCGTATGCGTATGCGTATGCGTGTGTACACCGGTAGGATTCCGTGGTGTGGTGGCCGGGGTGGACGACACTGGTTTTTCGGATCGGACAGACTGGACGCGCGCGAGGTGTGGCATACCTGTTGAGAGAGAACGCGCGCGCCGCTCGTATAGCCTTGAAGAAGAACAACCGCCACGCCGGCCACTTATTATTATAGCTATTGTGTGTACGTGCGCGCGCGTGTGTGTGTGTGTGTGTGCGTTGCGTGTGTATTGGACGGTGTTGCCGGACTTCCGATAAAACCAGAGCCTCGGTTTTCTAACTATGTTACTCGCACATGCACACACACACACACACGTACGTACGTACGTTCGGTCTAGCGCGCGGTTACTCCGCACCTCGCCCCGTCGTCATTGCCTGTAATCGGACGTGATTGACCCGAACTTGGGCTCTTTTCTCTCGCTTCGTCCGTCCGTCGCCGTACGCTATTATAATATTAACAACCGAGTAAATCGCCGCAGCCGTTTCTCGCTCTCCTCCCCCTCCCCCCAACCGTCTAGTCCACGTCTGGTCGTTATGAAACGCATGCGGCGTGAGAACGATTATATATTATATACGTATATATGTATATACGTAATATTTATACATATTATTATTATTATTATTATATATGTTTATACGTACGTACTTCGTTGTTGCATATATCGCATATTATTTTATATACGTGTGCGTATAATAGAGAGCCGACGGAATAATAATAATAATAAATTACGGACGGACGGATGAGTTTCGTCGATTTTTATTTTATATTCCTTTCCCCCCCCAATTAAACGTGCTGTTTACACGCTACGACAGTTTAACCCGTGTGTGTGTGTGTACAGGTGAGTACCGTCGCCGCCGCGTGATGATCTCGTTATCGAAATCGCTCGCGACTTGCCGCGGTCCAAAATTTGAGTGTTTGATACCAGCTGTGTACTGCAGCACTTTCGGCACCAAGGCGTGATGAGACGTATCTTGTAGAAAAATTCGGGTTTTTCTTTCTTTATTCTATTCAGTCTCGATCAGTGGCGCACACAGGATTTTTTTTCGGGGAGGGTTACTAAGAAATTTGAATCAACGACTTTATATCATTATGAACTACATAAATTACAGATGACTATCTGTTGGATTGCTAAACCACTGTAACAGCCAGTTAACCCCTAAAATAAAACTATATATTAAAAGTAAAATTGAACAAATTTATTTTCT